>UCOM01000175.1:0-114727 GCA_900474385.1 Ormyrus pomaceus
GTGCCTTTCCACGCTTAAGACTCTTTCGCTTTGGAAATAATTTATTCATGCGGAAGGACTCGATGAGCTTTCCGAATTTAACGGGGACCGTCTTGGAATTTAAGAGACAAACGGTGTATACTTGCCTTTGGGAAACGGGCTAGGTATTCTTTTGCAACGGTATAACCACCTCCTAATAGTCAACAGTGCGCTTAATTTAAAAGCGTTTTCGTTATAACGTTGCGCAATAGAGTCGTAAAGTACGGAAGAATAAATATCGGGAAGCTGCTGTAAGTATTGCAATAAAGTTACGAAGGATACGGCGAACTTTACGAAAATGAAAGTTTCCCTGTTACGAGAGTACGTAATAGTTCTTCTATAGTCCAGATTTAACCAATAATATGAAATACTTACTGCGTAACGTATTAAAATGAAAGTAAGTGTAACGACCATTTAAGCATAAAATTAAGTTTTAAATTATTAATTTTACGCGCATTTTTATTCGCCAATAAAAGATTGTTCAATAAGCGATGCAGTTTTATAAGTATGTGATTCTCGACGTTTTATAAAATAAAACTCAAAAGTACAATAAAGACGGGAAAAAGATGTCCGAGGCACACACCACCCACCAAGACATTCTGAAGGATCATAAATCCGAAATCCCGCAAACCGAAGGGGGCGGGACCTTGAAGGGAACAAGAAGAAAAATAAAAAGACGAGCAAACAGCACTAAAAAAAAGCTCTCGCGCAAACGTGATTCCCTTGCAAACGATTCGGGCACACATGTCCGCGCGGCCGTTTTTTGCCCTTAAACGAAATAAAAGCGGAGTAAAACGAGGAGGCGCAAAAGCTCCCGCGAATACGACGTCTCTCTCTCTCTCTCTCTCTCTCTCTCTCGCGACAGCCTCGCTTCCTTCGATTCTCCAGGTCATGAATCGACCTATCGATTGTCACGTAGTTTGGCAACCTTGATTTGCTACTTCTGCCGCGAAAGCCTGAACAGTCTCTCTCTCTCCCTCTCTCTGCTGCTGCTGCTGCTGCTCGTTCGACACTTGACACCAATCGGTCGCGCGCAGTTGGGAGGGGCCGCCATCTTTATGCGGTTATCACGCCCGCTGCATCCGAACTCGCCGAGATGCCGAGAAAAAGGAAAAGTGAAATAAGGTTAACACTTGGGCGAAATGTCGCGGCTCGCTCGAGAAATGCAGATACCTCTTTTGATTCTTAGCATTTTACAGGGTGAATTTGGTTTTACAAAAAAAAAAGTATAAAAATTGAGATTTCTCTCCGAGGTTTATAAATAAAATATACGTGCACGCGATGGGCAATAAGCGAACGAGTCAAAACGCGCAGTTGTCGATCTCGAACATTGCTTATTTTAAATGTCCGACTTTAAAAATAAGCAAAGCCCGACGAAATAACTTTATACGAAAAAGGTAAATATAAAACAGACGGGCATCTGCACGCGATAAAAAGCGCACACGTCGATGAACGCGTATCTCATCCTTCTATTATCAAAGAGTCATTTACGAGGAACTTTATGTTATTCTGTTGGATTAAGAGATACACGCTCTTTGTTTATTTCACGTGAGCTGCGCGTCATAAAGTCTTTTTATTCCTTTTGCAGATTGAAGCTGGCAGAAAGTTTGTCCAGCGCTATGGAATATTTTTACCGTACGTACATGAAACTCCGAAGTATCAGGTACGCCTTTAACAATCAGTTTTCAAAAATCACGCCGCGTCGGAACAATGAAAAACGACGGAACTTCCGATTATTAAAAATATTATCGTACTCTAGAATTACCTTGCCAACATCTTCTTTCGCTTTCCAAAAGTCATGCACTCGGAATACGAGTAGAGCCCTTTTCATAAATTGAATTTCAACACGCGATAAAGCGAATCCTACTTAAAAGACAATAAAAACCGGCAGCCGCCCTCCTCGCGTGTCTGCGCCCCCTCACGAACTCTCCAAAAAGCAAATTCCCTTAAGGGGACATATATATATTCTTTGCCGATGGAAAGCTAACAATCCCGAGACGGGGGCTCGTAAAAGGGTCTGACCGCTTCTTTCCTCGAGAGATACATCGAGGTCTATCGTCCCCCCTTTTCCCGAGGAGCGGCAGAAAATCGTACGGCAGAACAAATAGCTCGATCGCGGTGGCCGCTCTTCTCCTCCCCCGGTGTAACGCAACGGCGATAAATATTTGAGCCCGATATATACACGCCTGCCGCCGCGCTCATCTTTTCCCTCCTTTCTGCTCCCGGTCGCTAGAACCCGCTATCGCGATTCTCGCGGCTTATCATCGCGGCATTGTTGACGATCGTGCATTTCGCGCTTGCGAGAGCTATCGTGCGCCTATTTGTCTTGTTTTGTTGACACCGATTTTCGAAATCGCGAGGCGCGATGGCTATTTTAATTACTTGTACGCCTGTTATTTTTGTGATAGGCCGGAGAAGTAGCAAAAGTTAATTAATCAATATGCTGGTAATTACAGTTTTCTATAACTAATCGCAGTAAAGTAAACGAGAATTCGGGGCCGAGATGTAAAGATTAATATAAATAAGTTTCTTCTATAAAAACAGAATCATGTAATGTTAATTACAATTAATAATGTTGAGCAGGAATTGCGGAACTTGTAAAAAAAAAAAAAATCACTTTTAAAATTCGGCAAAACGTAGAATATTAGCTTTTTGCTGAAAGTTCATTTGACGATGTACATTTTTTAAGCGAATGTAGGTCTCCTTGCATCTCATCGCGCAAGTTGTCTTTAACAGTTATTAGGAAATGTTTTACGATCACAGCAATAAGCATTAGCGCGAATTAGCATTCGAGCACGCGAACGAAAGACATGTATTCAAACAAGAGAGCTAAACTTCCTGTTTAAGCTAACTAAAATTCAATCACTTCGAGAATAGTTCAGTGCTCGGCTTGTAATATTAATTAACTATGCGTTCACTGATTTTTCTGAAAACAAAAAACTGAATAACTCTAAACTCATTAGAGTAATTAATGTAAACTAATTTTTCTTTGAAAATAGCTTAGTAAATTAATAAATTAGCAAGTTACCCCTGCAAGTATTTCAAAGAATGTGCATAAAGTTGCTTTTCCTTTTTCTTTACAGAGATGTAACCCACATTTCCTTACTGTTCAGATAAAATGTTGAAAAGATTCTATTTTGGAAACCAAGTTTCTTTTACTACTTTATCACTTCTCTTTCAACGAAAATAGAAAAGTATTTTCATTTTGCAATATTTGAAAGACATGTTTGTGCATCTTTTAAATATCAATAACCAGAGCCGCAGAACTATTTCACAATTTATTTGGCTCGATCAAAATATTCGCGGATAAGTCGAGATTGAAAGCATTTTCGCGTTTTCCCGAAGAATCTGCTGCCCTATAATTTTACTTTTCTTAAGTTAGACATTCTAAAAAGGAGTTCCAAAAGGAAATATTCAAATAAGCATCATGAACCTCTATAGCCCACAGCGTAAACGCCGAAAATCCGCGCAGTCCCATCGCAATAATTCCAAAGGCAATAAACGAAATCAATTGTCAGCGGGTCGAGAAACCGAAAATGTATATTCCCCGTCTCCCGGAGCGAAAAGCGCCGCGCGGCACAGTAGTTAATTTAGCAAGGCGAGAATCCAGCAAGTTTTCCCTCGTGCAGCAGCAGCGTCGCCGTCGTCGCGCCTCGACGTCGCGGCCCGCGGAACTTCTGTCCAACTTTGCCGATGATAAATTTCGCGCTGTTCCCTACGACTCCCTTTTCCCTACTTGGCGCCCGGCCAGCAAGGCGCGCGCGAGCAGCATTGTGTGTGCACGCGCGCGTGTTTGCGTGTTGCGCGCGCGCGCGCCGCAAACGGATGTGCGGACTGTACACACGTCCGCGAGCCCCGGGAGAGCGGACGCGTGTGCACGTATAATATTTGCTCGTGCGTACGCGTAATTTGTGTACGTACGGGGCCCCCCCCGTTCGTGTATACGTATGCAGGAAGGACGCGCGCCGGGAGCGCACGCATAAGTGCAGCGGGTTTATGAATTTCCATGCGCGACGCCGTCGCGATAACGGCGCGAATTTTACGTCGTTCGTATGCAAGCCGCCCAGCTCAAATGGACAGTAAACAAAGTGAACGAGCGCCCTACACGTAGAGCAATCGAGTTAATTGTTTGCGGGTTATCTGCGCGTCTACTTCGAAGCTTACTCTCTATCTCTCTCTCTTCTGCCCGGTGAAAGCGTCGTTTTGCCCTGTTTCGACGATTCAAGTTCAAGGGTGCTTCGATGGCTCCTGTTAAGTCGATCCGTTTGCCCGGTAAACATGCGAAATAAAAGTATGTGTGTTAGAAGCTCTTGGCTGCTTTTATGCCTTGCTGCGATGATTGTGCCTCTGCGCGGTGTATTCGTTTGGATTTTGGGCGTCATTCAAAAAGTTTTCATTTTGCGAATACTGCGGAAATCGCTTTCGTTATTCCAAAGATTGTTTATTGAAAATAGATTTTTGGTTCTACCGTAATCGGTTTATAAAAAATTGTTGCAGAAAAAAACAATGTGTTTTTTTGTATTTTTTCATCTGAATCAAAATAAAGGGCTAAAATTGATGGAAATTGAACGAAAACAATAATAACGAAAATAAATAAATTGGATTACTCGAGACAAATGGCGTCCTCAGTTGGAAAATATTTCTATTATGTGCATATTTCACGAATATAAAAGGTCACGGTGAACGTATAAGTGTCTTTAAATTAACAATACAGTTGGAATGCAGATCATGAAGAATCTTCATCTTCTCCAGGAAGACCCATTTTCTCTAGAGTCCTCTAAGAACACTTGCAAGTTTAATTAAAGCATTATATATATTTTTAATTACGGCAATAATTTAAAACAATATGCTTTAATTAAAAATTTAGATATTATTAATTAATCAAAAATCATTTCCTAAATTTAAGTAAACAGTAGAGATTCTTTTATTATAAGAATCTTATCTATTACCGTATTAGCGTCAAAATTTTTTGGCCTTTGCCTCCAACGTTAAAGGAGGTTTGCAATTGGATTAGGATTAAGGAATAAAGTAAAAAGTTCCGTCTGAAAAGCTTAATGGAAGCCAATGCTAAGATTATCTAACTCGTAATAATCAATAACGTCTCGTTGAAATGTATAAGAGTAATCGGATTACCGGTCTTTTTGAAGGAAGAAAATTCATTTTAAGAAAAGAATTCATTAGACTTAAAATTTTTGTTTTACAATTCATAATATCAATTTTTAAAAGTAATTTTTAAAAGAGGTCAAAGTAATTTACTACTTTTTCCCTTCATTTATAAACTTTCTTTCTTACAAACGTTATTTATTTTCTTAATCTTCAGCCACTATATATAAAAACCATCAAAATATTGAAAATCCATCTCAGAATACATCATAATTCAAAAAAAGCTCTTCTTCCCGCACTTCCCCGAAAAAGCGAGCAATTATCGAGCGCTCACTCGAGCAGCGGCATCCTTCCCAAGCAAAAATGATCCGTAAAACATTAGCAATAAAAAGCCCCCGCCTAAGCGTATAGTGCTTGCTTTTTGTTGCCCAGCGTCGCCGACACCTGCTGCTGCAGCGGACGCATAAAGGAGCGGCAATATCGGGCTCTCCCGCGCATAAGGGGCTGCACGGGGGGCGCAAAAAAACAGCCGCGCTCGAAGTACCTATATGGGTAGGCGGTGCTGTAGTTCGGCGAATTTCTGCGGGGGCGGCGCCACGTGTCGCCGCGAGCAGCTCGCGACTTCGACGTAAACACTTAAAGCTCCGCGGTTGTATATAGGTGAGTGCGTGTGTGCGGCAACGTGCACAAGCGTCTCGAGCCCGGATTCTCTCGGGTGTGTGCGTTTGTGCGTATGCATAAAATGCGCGCGGATGAAGCTGATGTTGCCGCGCGCGACTCGTAATTGAAAAAAATTGTGACTGTACGTAAAAGCCGCGCGGGTGCTCCTCTCGATGGTTGACCTTGTTTTTTGCGCGAGCTCCCCCCGCGAATTTCGCTTCTCCGCTGCTCTCTGTGCTTGCGCGGGGCAGGGCTCTTTTTTTTCTTTTTTTTTTTATAATCGCGCGGTACTTTAGCCGCGCTGCGAAATGAGCTTGCGGAAATGCTGGCGTTGGGAATTATTTGTGGGACGTTCGCTCGGGATATTATTTTTGCGCGGGAGCTTTATGAATTTAGCGGTGCGCTTGTAGGAACTTTTTTTAATTCCGCAAATAAAAATGGCGCATGGAGAGGTGAAATATATTTTTTAAATGAGCAGCGAGATTAGTTTTTGAGCAATATTTGATGTGCGTTGATGAGCCACACATTCTTTCAAATGATTAATTAATTAATTTAGACAAACAGTTAAAGAAGTACTTATTCTTGAAAATTTCAAGTTCTTTTGTAAACATAAAACATATTAGTAAAAAGAATTGCGAATCTCAATTCGAAACTAGGCAAAAAAACAAAGTTGAAATTCGTGGTAAAGGAAATAACTCAGTCGATATTTTGAACCTGCCTTATTGACCCCTGGTAACGGTATCTGGGCGAAATAATAATGAAGGGTCTGTCATTTCTCGCTCTGCTCTTACACACAGTAAGTATGAGTGAAATTTCACCGATTTTAACGTTAATAAAAACTTTTAAATAAAAACCATTAATAACTCAACTAAATTTTGATTTCAAATAAAAACGCTTCAAGAATATTTCTCAAAAGGTTTTATTACTATATCGAAAAATATACGATAAATGATAAACCCAAAATGCTAAAAATATTAAGTTTTTAACGCTTCGCGTATCACCAGGACTCGTAACTGTACCGTTTTTCGATGTAAGATTTCCGTCGGGGCATTATTTAAGCTCGCAACGTAGCTTCATTGAATGTCAAACCGAAGTCGTCCTTATCGAGCGCGAATCTCAACGCTTTCCTCATTAAACTTCCTCGAAACAAATTCAGCCAGCAGCCAGCCAGTAATAAAGTGCATCCGGGACGCCCGAAAGACGTCGGTTCCCTTATCAGCCGACATCGTCACGCAATCTTCGAGAAATCGATTTTATCAGAGGACCGAGACTTAGCAAGTCAATTTACAAATATTTCATTAGCCAGGTCCCCGGGCGCGGGTCTTTACAACTTTGCCCGAGAGCTCCGGAGTACCTCGGGCGTAAAAGCCTCGAGCTAAGCCAAGTTCGCCCTGTATAATGCTCGCTTAGAAATTCTAAATAACATCGAGTGCGGCGCGTCACCTAATCCCGCGGCAATCTCTCCCACTCGCGTATAGGTATTGCCGCTTATTTTCTCCTGCAAAGCTCTCTCTCTCTCTCTCTCGGCGTGTGTGGGTGCAGGGAAGCGTCTCGGCTTCGAGAAAGGCCGAGAAATTAGGGAGCGAGAGTGTGCGTTTATCGACCCCCGAAGGCGTACACGCGAGACAACTTTGTACACAGTGACGATGCTGCTGCTGCAGCCGCCAGCTAAGGGTTTGGGCTGCTCATTCTCTCTCTCTCTCTCTCTCTCTCTCTCTTTGTGCGCTGGTGCTGGTACGGGTCTTTCTTTGCATCTAATACACGACGGAAAGGTTTCGAGGCTATTGCTTTAGTTACGCCAGCGCTTAGAGCTGCTGGATGTAGATGGTCATTTTTATGAAGAGTGTTTTTCCTTGTTTCCGCCGGGACTTTCGACCTCCCTGCTGTAAAATCTGAGAATTCGCCTTAACACCCTATTGTGCGATCTTTTATACATAATATGAAAAGATTCTCCGCGGCGAAGTTAAAAGTTATCCTCAAAGACGAGTTTTGTATATGGATTTTATTCAAAGGCTTTGCGAATTTTTCAGTTTATTAAAATTTAAAGCGGCGTTTCGCCAAAGTCGCTCGCAGAAAACAGTTTTGTAAACTCCAAAGATTCTCAGAATTAATGGAAGATTCGAATAAAGTACTTAAGATTGAAGTAGAATCGCTGTATATACCATCGCGCAACTTCAACAAACAGTCTATTATCCGCTTTCATCCAAAGTCCAAAAGCTCAGTCGCTGACGGATTACGGATTACAGATTACTTATAGAGTTCCGTTTGAAATACGAAGTTGGAAGAGAAAGACGCTCCCTTGATTACAAAAAGCTCGCAAGGGAGTTTAATGCGACCCGCGGCGTCGATCGTTCGAGTGAGCTTGTCTATTTACTGCAGCGCGACGTCATTCGGGCCAAAGTGTAACGCGCTGATATATAGTTACGGGCGAGAAGGTCTATTTTACGTCGAGTGTTAAAAGACGTCTTTCGGATGTATAATAAGGAACGGATACATACGATCCTGAATTTATCTGCGAGAGCTTTTAATTTTCTGTATTGGATTGGCTAATGGTGGCTGTATACGTTTGTAAGAAGCTTTTGCGGAGTACAAAGTTTCACTTTTTATTAAGCATAAAGAAGGACTTCTGCTTAAATAGCACGTTCTTCTTTCTTTATTACCTATTATGTATTATTGTAAATTTAAACCATGTAATAAGAATTGTACATTCCCAACTTCTTTTTTGTAAAATGTAGTTTAATACTTGGTAAGTCAGTCAACTCATATATAAAATTAACTTTGTTAATTCTTGAAAAGAACAAGAATAATTTATTCATTATACAACTATTTACAAATTTTTGTATGAAAATCGCAAATTTTATTTAACGTTTCTTACTTGCTTTAACAGAGAGGAGTGATAAATTCTGGGAGTATTATTTTTTTGAGAGAGAAGACAGAGTAACATATAACCAGCTTCAAGAAGCATACAAATATTTTTCAGCTTTTTGAAACGAACTTTGCGGAGAAAATGGACCTCGCGTTATTTTTCGAATATATAAATACCAACGAAGTTTTACAAAAATTTATTTTCAAATGCAAAAATGAAATCTCCAATTTTTAAACCGTAATTCTTCGAATTAAATCTTGCATATCCATTTCAGCAAAGGACTCGGTTAAGTATTGATTTATGCATCCTCGTAAACCTAGGAATTGCGAGGTACCCTAACTTCTTTAGCTATATAGCACTGAAAATTTAACGTTAATGCTTCTGACTAGTATATATTTAGGGCAGTTTACTATGCTGTACAACTATAAACATCTCGCAGGGGTGAATCCTTTACTATGTTCCTATTCAGATTCAGGCAAATACATAAATTGTATTTCACGAATTAAGTTGTTTTACTGCTGAAAAACTACAAAGCATATTTATACAGCAATTTTATATTTTTTCGATTGAAACTTCTAAATGAATAATAAAAAACCAAGTATTCTCTTACAGATTCTCGTTTTTTAAAATTGAGCGTATGCAAATCTATTACAAACTTTTAAAAACAGAATTGCAAAAGTTTTCTTGTAATTTTTAACAGGATTGATTCCATTTCATTGTACACTGGCAATCAATATGTACTTCATGAAAGTGGGTCACACAAAAGCCAACCCAATACAATCGAGCAAAATTTCGAAATTTCTCGAATTTGGAAGTTTCTCAAACGAAGCACTTCAAGAGTTTACGAACATTTTTTATATTTGATTGTGCAAGAATTCAATTAAATTCGAGATTAAATTCATCTTAATTGTATGAAAAACGTCAAAAACTTCGAATAAAAAAATGTTTGATTCCAAAATTTAATTCAGTACATTCTTACATCACTATTTTGATTCTTGTTATAACGTAATTTTTATTGCACCAAAATATAGCTTTCATCGCTTGCAACTCAAACTTATCTAATGTCCATTTATGCATGCACATCAGATGAACTGTTAAGTGAAGGTAATCCTTACGCGAAAATTTTAACAAAAGTGCATGGAGCAAAACGAAGCCAGGAATAAATTGACAAGTGCAGGGCCGAAAAGAAAGCGAAACTGTCCTAATTCCGAATGAAGGTGTTACCTCGGACTGGTTCGACGTTTTTTTTTTCGTCTCCCTCTCTCCCTTCTCTATCAATAGATTAACAGTGACCTTCGAACGCTTCGAGTTCGGCGTAATTTGTGCATATATGCGGGAATTCGGCTATTTTCGTCGAGCGCGACTTACATATTTAATGGTATTCGCATTTTGCGCACATAATAAAGAACTGGCACGGAAAGATAAATACATCAAATTACTTTCACCGTTTACAATTACTGCAGCGTCGCGATCTGTGAGCACGTGGAAAATGAATTTTCCGATGAAAAGAGCTGATTACTTTCGTCAAATGTGGCGTACTTATATTCTTTCGCAACAATGAGAAATCATGATAATCGGAAGAATCGTTTCCTTCGGCATATATTTCTTTGGCAGTTGACTGCAGTTTTTATTGGCTAGTTTAATTATAAGTCATTTTAATGTGCAACCTTAGAATGTGAAAACCTTAGAAATAATTTACATTATCATCTCTGTAAAACTGAATAAGTGAAATTAGTCCATATACACTTATTCTACGTTAATTTCACTTATTCATTTTTAGAGAGATAGTGCCCATACTTTTAATGTCTTCTTCTAACCAAAACCAAGCGATTTTCTTGGGTAAAATAAAGAAAAGCTCTGATTCAGAAAAAATTTGTAGACATTGTGGTTGCGTGAATAAGAAAGCTTTTAACTGTTCAGAATGCGAATCTTGACGGACATCAAGGAGAGATAAAAAGAAATAAAAATTCGGATGCCTTCGTGAGAATATTTCTCAGAAGTAAAAAGATACGAAGCGAAAGACGTTAGAGAATCTGATGCCTGCTCTACGCGCCATGTGTTACATTCTCCAACTGCAGGCTGCACCCTATTTTAACTTTATATTAGTCATATATGATGTGGACGTATTTTAAGCGTATTCTTTAAACTGTATTTTAATAATAAATGATTCTTTACAACGATATAAAAAACGCCTCTAAAGGGTTTACGCATTTAAATGCACGTTTCTCATAATTTTTACTATATAGTTAAATAAATAAATACATTTTTTTTGTAACTTTGAATGTTTAAGAATAAAATATTAAAATTTTTTTTTAATGGTTTTAATTAATTGAACTGAAAAATGACGTAATTACGATTTTTAACTGTATAATTAAAAATCTCTATTAATATGTATATTTATTATGTACTTTAAACAATATGTTCATACACTGTGTTTCTAATTTTTTTATTCACTTATCAACTACTTGCATAAAATTATATAATTTTGTTATTGGTATCGTATATTTTATGATCAGGTATCATAATATAATTGTTTTATTAATCAAAACGCAAATAATTGGAAAATTTACATTAATTTCAGCTGAAATGTACGCAAAAATAATCCGGAATAATTTTGAGAACCCGTATCGATACATTGTATTTGCGCGCACATTTATAAATTACGTATAAATACATTAAATTTAAATCGAATTGTCGATGCAGCGAAATATTCCGCGCGCAAGCATTTCAATTTTATTTAAATGGGAAAACGCAACATATCAATAATTCGAGCTCACTGAATAAACCGAACCCCGCCTTTTCAAATCCATCGCGAAAAGGAATCCTGCATTCTCGTCTCCGCGATAAAAATCACAAGGCAGAAAATAATAAACCGATGCTTTCATCGAGTCGCGAGCGATAGTCCGTCCGTTTTATTCCAGGCAGCAGGGCGCCGAAACCCCGGAATAACACATGGTCCGGAGACGTTTCTTTTAACTCCAGCCAGTCGAAGCGGGAGAGAGTGAGAGAGAAAGAAAAGCTTGAAGCAACAGCGACTCGACTTGACAAATCTCCCCTCTCCTATTTTTACGAGCCAAGGTGATTCGTCTTTCCAGCGGCGGCCGCGCAGATAAAAATGTTCCTCCCCGCGGGGGGTGTCGATGGCGACAACACCTTCCGCGGGCCGTTTACACGTCCGAAAATGGAGCAAGTCACTCGGCGATCCGATCGGAACACTGCGAAAAGTGATGAATCACTATCGACATTATGCAGCGGCTGTTTTTGCGCTCGCGGAAAAGAGAGATCAATGGACTGCGTTTGAGCAGCCGGTGTAGTGCTTTTTTTCGTTTTAACGAACAAATGGTACGAGGAAACGGCGGCCGATAGTTTACCTGTCGCGTAATTGCCGCATGGTAAGAAGTGCATTCACCAAAAGGAGTTGCGTCAACTGTTATGGCAATATTATCGGGTTGCATTACCGTACTATATAGGATAGTGTAGTTTAATGATGCGTTTTTGCTTGGTCGACATTGTCAAAGAGGTATTTTCGCGCCATTTGTTTTAGGAATTTGTACATAAAAATATTGTTAAGAAAAGATTTATGTTTTATGTCAATAACAAACGGAAATTTCAAACGTACAAATACGTTATTTTGAATAATTTTTAAGGATGGTGTCTTTTAAAAATAATACTTTAGCGGCGGGAAAGGATACGGGAAGCGAAGAGCTCTCTATACTCTCCGCGTACCGCGTATTTATTTACATCGCCCCCCTCATTACATTCGATGCAAATACGCGAATATACACATCCATTTAGCAACGGGAATTTTAAAATTTTAAAATCCTTACAAATTAAACATACTTGGTAACGCGGTTGATTTTAAATATTACATTTGAATTGTGCCACGAACACAAATAAATAATCGATCAAAACTCGAATTTAAAAAAATGAATCACCATACGATTTAATAATAAATCTGCGACTCTCAAAACAGGAAGCCGACGCGCGAATCGCTTTATATTACTTTCCACCGTACGCCACACACGCAGGCTCTTATCAATCACGAGACTTTCAGCGGGATAATTTGAGGCGCGACGATGCAGCGGGAAAAAGTCCATTGTAATGAAGTAACCGCAGCGTTTGCGCAAAGCGGCATGTGATTTGCGTCAAAAATAATACACCTTCACTGCTCGTAATCCGATTTTCGTCGTCGCAGAACTTCCGACGAGTTCTTAATATATATCTGCTATCTGGATATAACTAGTTTTTAAATTTTAAAAAAGTCAGAGCCTTTTATGGTGTAAATAGATTATCGAATGTATACAATTTATCGATTCCTGTTTGGTTTGGCTTGTGTATCAGTAAAAAAGTAAAAGTTGTATATTCTTTATCTGGTTTACAACATATTTATATAAATATTTGCATTTATAGATGTACAGTTTTTGGTGCCTCATGAAATATTTCAAAAATGCATAAGCATATAATATAATCTTGTATACATTTCAATACTTATCAATGATAAGCAATATGTTTGCTAGAGCTTGATAAAATAGTATAAGATGATACAACACACAAGTTTCATTCTGTAGAAAGGCTGATAATAAAAATGATAGTTTTTTTTTTCAAAATTACCTATAATTTGATAAATGTGCTTTTGATGCGTTTATGTGAACCTCTTAAAGCTGAATAAGTCGAGAAATTAAACTTCATTATTTTCTGTCGCATATAAACCTTTGTGGCAATATAAATGTGACATTTATTTAAGAAGTCTCAAGTAAGTGAGTCACTTTCTGAAGATTAATGAAAAAGTGTCTGTAAAGACCCATCATGCGAGTTTGCTTTACAGTAGTTTCTCACTGTGCTCTGTTACGCTCATTAACTGATGCCACTTCTTGCAGTAGTCAGACTGTCAATAAACTGATGTCAGATTTAAGTGTCTTTTTTTTACTAGGACACTTTCCATTAGTTTTAATCAAATTGAGTGTCATGAACATCGTTTACGATGTATTTTTTAAACACTCGCGTTTTCATGAAAAAATAAATATAAAAATATAACTACTTTGGATCAGTTTACTTTTTACGATTGCTTTAATAAGTTTAAAATTCTCTGATTATCGAGGTAGAAATCAAAATGGACAAACAAAAGGGATCATCGTCACAGATATTTTTGATAAAACGTAAGTGACAGAATAGATAGTCTATTGAAGCGTGTTTAGTAAATAAGATTATTTATTTCTTTTCAATAAATAAAATACGTTCAGCGTTAGAGTTGGCAAATGGACATAACGATAAATGCCAAGATGTCAATGTCATAATAATTTTCTGAAATCCATTCGAATCAGTTTACATGAACATCATAAAAGACGTTGACGTGTTTATTGTTGCTATTTACATTCAAAAGTTTATTGCACTTTGTTACAAAGATAATTTTGGAATAAGTTATGTCTTTACGAGGAATGATGTTTTAGTAATCATTCAAAGGATGAAAAAAAGGAAACGTTTGAAATTCGTATAAATGAAGTATTTTAAATGTCATTTTTAAATGTCAAATTAAATCTTCTGATTGCACAAATTACATTATACGAAATTAAATTATCTTAAAAAAGGCCTTAATTTTTAGTTTTTATAATAAATTTTGTGCAGCAGCTTTACGTTGTAAATCATTTATTCCTACATGTGTGCAAATTATTATGTTGACGACGGTATAATTCCCTAAATACATGTTAATTGAAATCGTAAATACCTTCATAAAACCGATTCTAAAAGCTATTGACAGTTATTAAGATAAAGCTCAAAGGCTCAATCGTTCACAGTTAAGACCACTAACAAAATATTAACGAACAATCGACTGAAAATAGCCAGTCCATAAATTCCAGGATACAACAGTTTGCAGAACCAGCATTAAACGCTTAAATAGCGCCATTTCGAGAATACCGTCAATAAATAAAGGCGTTCACGCCTCGATAAAGGAAAAAAAAACAGCCTCGAGCGCAACGTTTCGCCTAACAGTCTGCTAAACGAGTCCTCCCCCTCCAGATCGATTACCCAAAAATAAAGGATAGGCGGACTCACCCAGCGATCTCGACTGCTGCGTGTACAGCTGATACTGATTCGCGCTGTTGGACAGCGTCACCTTGAATCGTTCCGGCATGATTCTCCGCTTCCTCGATCTATATCCTCTCCGTGGCACCTATATAAACGACTGAATCGCGCACTGCGGAACCAAAGTTTCTTCCCTCGTGAACCCTGGAACTCGGGCGGCAGTCGTTGAGCTTGGACCTTCTGCGCCGGCGATTGGCGAACGCGCAGCAGCTCCCCATTCGCCGATCGTATATCGTCGGCGGGCCGTGCTTATGCTCTCGCTATCTCCCGCTCGCGACTAAGCTCCTCTCGGGCCTCTCGTCTCTCGTTTATCCGCGTCTCCCCTACTCCCGGGAGAGCAGCAGCAGCACGTTTCTTCCAGAGTCGCGCCTCCTACCGCCGCCGCGGGCTCCCCGAAAAATCGGCACCGATCGTCGCTGCGCGCGCGGAGAACTTGAACTTGCGCCGATCCTTTTTCGCCTCTTCTCTCTCTCTCTCTCTCTCTCCCCGCTTTCGCTGCTGCTGCCGCCTCGGCTTTCTTCTCCCCCTCCTCTCACTGCACCACCTGCAACGCGTTTGTTTACACCGCGGCAGCAGTCTTCGCCTCGCACGCGAACTCCCCCGCGCCCCGTCGATTTAACGAGCTGGAAGATTTCGCGATGATTCAGAGCGGCGTCGATTTATTTTTAGTCGATCCTGGACGATTCGGAATCTTATATTGATTTTCGCGCCAGACGGCTCGTTACGTCAGTGTACAACGAAAAAGGCCTATAATCGGTGCACGCGAAATCCGAAATCGAACGACGGGAAACCCGTTGTAGTTTTGAATAACGTCGGTCGACCAGCTTCGGGGAGGGCACACGACTTCTTCTCTCGATGCCTTTGTCCACTCTTTCATGCATTATTCATAATTCATCTTTATACATGCAAATCCCCGTGACTGCGGAATTTCGAAAAATCCATGTGAATCGAAGTACAATCGAGAAGTACGTCGAATCGCGCATATTCACAAAGAGTCCAGGAATCCACTCGGCAGCGATTCAGCAAATGTCCACCGCGTGGAAGCAACCGAGTACACCTCCGTATATCCAAAGACCGCCGTGCAGCTCCCTGGAAACTCCCACGAGCGTTAAAAACACACTTCCCAAGCGTCGAGTCCTCTCCGCACTCCGCGATTCCACTCGTCCGGGAAAAAAAGCTCGAGGACTGCGGCGGCGCGTGTGCGTACTTCCGTCGAAATCACTGGAGCTGACGGTGGTGCGAGAAAAAAAGAAAAAAAGGAAAGAAACACTCGGCCGCGAGCGAAAGAAACGGACTCCGCGATGACGACCGACGACGCGCACGCAGCTCTCGTGGCTTCGGGCATCGACGCACACTCGCGCGCGCGGCGGCCGTCGCGCCGGCTGTTGTACGTGTGTGCACGCGGGCGCCGATATAGGCTCGGCTGTGTGCGTGCGCCTGCCGGCGTCTATACAGTCCGTATCGCGGCGCTCCCCTTCGACGATGTGTCTGCCTCGCTCTCTCTCTCTTTCTTTCACTTTATCGCGTGTGCTGCCTCGCTCTCTCTCTTGCTTAGGCCCGGGGAATAATCCTATATTGCAAGCGTTCGCTCTTTCTCCGGCGAGTCCGCGCTCTTTCGCTGACTTTCTGTGGGAGAATCCTCTGGACTTAGGACCGATATAATGTGCTTGGGGATTAGTGTGGATAGATGGATATAGGCTATTTTTTTTCTTTTTTTTTGGTTGAAACGTTTCTTTTTAGTTCTTTTTGCCGGCCTCTATTTTTATGGGTTCGACCGCGAGGCTGGAAAGAAATTGGACGAATGGAACAAGAAGGTCTTGTTTGAGGAGGTCGCGTTACTTACTTCTGGAAATTGGGAATTTGCTTCGGACAGTTTTAGAGAGATCGAGTTTTATGAGCTCTAAATCAAACTTCGACCGAGCTGTCGTTTGTGCTCGCGTATATAAATTGCCCTCTCGGCGATTGATGTATTTATTATTTTAAAAATCGGTGATTTTTCTAGCGAGTCTAATATTATATGCACAGACGCTTTTATGTAATTTGACGTACAACTTGTTCCCGCGTCGGAGACTTTAATTTAACTTATATAAGTTTAATAATAGCAGGAAGTCTGACGTTTGTTAATTGAATTAATCTGAGTGAGAAGCTTTAAAACTGAAGCGGAAAATACTTTATCGATACTCTTCTTGTATCTTCGAGAAAAAACGCTATTGCATTTAAAAGCTGATACTTTCGATTTCACGACACTCGTAATTCCTCATGCAGCCCAACTAAAAAGTATAATCCTTAATCGTATCAAAAATAAAAAATTTCTCCCTCGACAAAAATGTCGCCCCTCCCAAAGCGAATAAAATTAAAGCAAAAAGCAGCTTCCACCCCTCCCTGAACAAAATAAAATAAAAACGTGCACGCGAGGCAGTTAAGCAAGAAGTATATACGCCCCAATAAAGGGGCCCCGCACAATAAAAGCTCGTCGGCGCGGCGTCAATCGTAAACGCGCGCAAGACGTTCGCGCCGCCGCCGCTGCAGCGAACAATAGAGGACAGATACCCGTGCAGGCGCCACTCGGACTCAGCGGGAACGGAAAGCAGCCGGCGCTTGTGTCCCTCGGTCGGCATCGGACGCGCGGACTCTCGCAGAGGGCAGCAAAGTGCGCGGCGGACGGACGGACGCGGACGAGAGCTTTCTCGCGCCCTGGAAAAAGCTCGGCCGGGAACGTAGAGAGCGCAAGGCGCTGCGGTAGCCGCGCGGCCATTGATTTGTGGTGCTATATGAGCGCTCGATTGGTTATCGCTCTGAACCGGCCCGCCAGGATACGCGGAGATATATGCCGAGGCGTGGGCGTCGCTGACCGTATTCTTGTATCGCGCTTTTTTTCGGCGAGTCGATTGCGGCTAATTTTAGATGCTAAGGTCGATTCCTCACTGGGCGCCGGATGCTTGGCGATTTTATAGAGTTTAACAGAAGAATTGAGCAATTTTTTTTTGCTAATTTGGAGATGTTAATTGGCGTATTAGGAAATTTTATGTTTTAAGATGTTTAATGTATCGACAAAGCAATATTTTCTAAACAAAAATAGAGGCGAAATCTTAGCTTTTTTGATCGTCAAGTTGCACAAAATAAGCATGGAAAGTTTCTGATATCGAAAGTATTTTTATATTGAAAACTTTATTTTGTGTTATGTTTAACTTATAAATTTTTAAGCGGAGAGGAAACTGAATATTGATTTTCACAATGAGCACAGGTCGCGGTAAATTATTGAAATTTAAGTGCATGCACAATTTTAAAAGCCTGAAAAGCAAGATAAATGAAATATCTGATTATCGGTGATCAATAATAACTGCTCGTTCGGAAGTGTTACAATTTAATAGTCAGTAAAAGAAGGTAATATTCTTTTATCTATGTACTCTGCACGCGTTCGCGTCGGTCGGCTAATTAAGCGTGCCCAGTTTCCGATGACGAATAATATATCTGCAAAACTTATATTGCTCAACGTCACTCTCAGATAAATTCAATCACGAAAAATTAAAAAAAACTTTTATACCTCCCGTTTATTAAAAAGTGCATAAAAGTTCGCGATAAGACTCGCTCCTTTTCAGTAGGCTATTCCAAAAGAATATAACCTGCCTCGTAGCAAAAGAAATATAATACGCCTCATCAGAAAGCTACCTCGCAGCGCCGAAAGTCATTTACATGGGATGAAAAGGAACGGAGAGCCGAGAGAGAGAGAGAGAGAGAGAGAGAGCGAAAAGGAGAGCGTCTTCCAATCGCGCACAAGGCTTTCCTTTGTATGCGCCTTCATCCTTACGTCACCGCTATATATCGCACCGGCCTGGCTCCGGCGCGAGACTCTTTCGGGCGACGAGAATAATCGGCCAGAAAATTATTAACGTCTCCTACACTCTCTCCCTCCCTCTTTTTGCTACTCCCTCTCTCTCTCTCTCTCTCTTCTCTTCGTTCGCGCACGAGGCGAGGCGAATTTTTACTTTTCCCTTTCCGTCCAGCTCGCCGTGCCCGACCTTTCGACGTCGTCCGCTTTCTGCAGTCACGGCGCGCGCACAGTAGTTTCCTGGAGCGCGTATCGCTCGCTATATAGTTATATCATGCGTGCTCGTCCTTGCGAATTTCGCCGGTTAGGCTGGCTACTTCTGCTGTAAGGATGGTCGTGGCTGCGAGAGTTCTGCTGCCTGCTGGATTATGGTATATATATATATATATACTCTGTTTTCCTTGTGTCGCGTTTCTTTGCGTAAATCAGAGGAGTTATTTTGAATAATGTTGTTGGTATAGTTGTGGAAATTTTTGAAACTTATTATTAATGCGGACTCGGAAGATTGATAAAGTTTGCAGCTGCGTTAGAGATAAAATATTTCTTTGAAGCAAGTTGACCGAGTTTGTTTAGAATTTCAGAGTCTTGCATAAATTTAGAAGTAAAATAATATTTTATAAAAGATGAAGGGTAAGAAACCCTTCTTAATTATCAATTCTCGAGAAGCATGGATTATTCATGCTTCAACACCTAATAGTACACAAAATTGATATACCCAAAACTGGAGCGACAGCCATCGTTCGCAAGTCTTTCCAGCTCAAAATTGCATTACCGCACGCACGAAGGAATAATCTCGAAATTCGCTTTCCCGTTAAAATTTCTCAGCGTAAAACGGCGCGCGGAGCCGAGAGTAGCTGCTATACGCACACGGCGGCAACGCGTCCCACCCCGTCCCACGTCGGGCTCGCGAGTTTTGCGGCGAGCGCGATGCCATTTTTCGCCGCAAAAGCCCCATTACCGACGACGTACCCCGAGAGACAGAGAGAGAGAGAGAGAGCATTGCGCGTTCAGCGAACCCTCGTCGGCGTGGCGCACACCGTCAAAGCCCGCAGGGGCGCGCAGACTCACGCACTCGGGCACACACAAGTGGCGCTTCGCCTCTCTCTCTCTCTCTCTCTCTCTCTCTCTCTCTCCCTTAACGCGGGGACACAGACACACGGGCGAGAGCCACCGAGCTCACGCATTGTCCCATCGTACCCAATCCGATCCGCGACAGAAATTCCGGTATACTAGCCGACCAGCTGATTGCTGCGCACCACCCCTTTGCTGCACGCGCTCCCCTCTCTATATCTTTCACCTTCGATCGCGCTAAAGAGCCCTTCTTCGAGTACTACTATCGCACTCTCTCTCTCTCTCTCTCCCATCCCTCCTTTCCCGATTCAAGCTGCTTTTTTCCATGCTCCGGAGAGCGCGCGCGGCTCCCGACGTTAGTTCGAGCCGCCGGCTCGGTGCAATTGCACGCCGCAGCCCGGAGTGAGAGAGAGAGAGAGAGAGAGAGCCTGTCATCGGCGGCCGGTGAGAGAGAGAGAGGGATAGACGAGAGTTCGCCAAGTACGAAGGAGGAGAGGGAGGAGAGAGGCGCGGCTTTGTCCGTCCTTTGCCGTGCGCTGCTACTGGCCCTTATTGAGGTACCCGCGAGCTGCCCCGTCCTTGTACGAGCCGAGCTGCTACTTCGCCTGCAGTTTACTCGGGCGAGCTGGCTTAAATTTCGTTCTGCTTTTCTGGATAAACCCTGGAAGATTCGTTCTCGCGCGGAGGATTATCCCGGGATTACTGACAGGTGTGTAAAAACGAAAGTTATACTTTCTTTTCTATGTATTGTCGTCGCGTCGTTAAATTCGAATTTTAACCGGTAGCTGCTATCTCGTTAATTCTCGCGATTTCCACATCATAAAATTCGACACGGGAGCGATGACAGGCGCGGAAAGACGAGTTTATCCAAAGTGTTGACTCGTCAGTTTTGTTTTCATCCGACCCGGTCGACGCTCGGGGCTTTCCTTCCGACCGCCGGTCAGTTAACGAATTTCGCGAAAACACGGAATGTCCGCGAGAGCGAATATATCAGCTCTCCTCGCCCGCATACACACACGCGCATGCATCGGAACGCGGAGTAGCGCTCCAATGCAGAGGCGGCATAAGGCCGAGTGCACAAAGGGAGCGCTCGGTCTTTCTTGCACCTGACGGCGGGTACGTTTGTGTGTGTCTGTCTCTGTGTGCAAAAGCGCACGCCATACGCTGGCATGCAATAAAAAAGAGCGTAATCGCGCCTGCGAGAGAGAGTGAGAGGGAGACAGCCTCAGACCAGAACTCTCGCCCAGACAAAGGAAGCCTTATTAAAGAGCGTTCCGTTCTGCCGAGAGAGAAAGAGAGACTCGCCGTGTGTGTACACACAAGGTGCACACTGCGAGTTCACTCTCGACATACATGCCCGTACGTCTGTCGTGTGCGCGCGAGCGGCGTGCCGGCTGTACAGTCGCGGAGCGAGCGGCGCGAGCTCGAGAAGCCGGTCGATTTCTCTCTCGGGTCTGCTCGCCGCGCGGAGGACAGCACGGCCGTCCGTTCCTCGAAAGAGTCCTTCGAAGGATTCGTCCGACGTGCGTCAAGACGATGCGATAAATCTGATTTGCGGTCGAGACAAAGAGAGAGAGAGAGAGAGGGAGACAGCGAGAAAGGGACAGCGCCTCCTCTCTCTGCGTGCGTACATGCGCGAAAGCGGAGAGTCGCTACCCTGCCGAGAGTTGACAAGGACTCGACGAGCTGGCCTAAGGGGAAGAGGAACTACCGGATCCGCGAGACTAGACGAGCTCGCTTTTTTTTCTGAGGTACGTGCGAAAGTATTGTGTGACTCGGAGTGGAAAGAGGGCACGAAGGACGCCGGGAATCGACAGGGAATAGCGAGGACTGTCTGGGCCTGTTATATAGGAGTGATAATAAGTTAACCCTTTGAAAAGTTCACCGAGGAAAAGAAACGATAAAAATCTATCAAATTTATCGCAAAATGGTGCAGGTACATATACATAGAAACGGATAAAATTTAAAGTTTTTTTTTTACAAGTTTTTATAAGCTACTTTCAACCGAGTTAAGATTTCGTACTGAAAAGTATAGAGTTTTGATTGGAACTCATTTTGAGGATTGATTGCAAGGCTGGCGATTCAAAATATCTAAGTGCGTGCAATAGCAAGGCTCATTAAATACTGCTGAAAATTTTAGTGCTTGATATGCCTCAAGGCTGATTATACTTATCTGCGACACGAAGCAGAACAGAAATTCCGAGAAATATATTGCTAATTCTATTTTAAAACGAAAGAGTGTATATATGTTTCCATTATTATTAGTAAGTCGTTTGGTTGAAATGATCAATTTTATGCTAGTATTTTGTTTCTTCAATTGTGCATATAAAAGGTTCGCGAGATTAATACAAGATTTAACAAGTTTTGTAAGTAAGAAATTGATTTTTTATTACAAAAATGTTTTTTAAGTTTAAAAATAATTATTTTGTAAATTTTAATTTGGCTTTAAAATGTCAATTCATTTTTTTAGTATTTGATTTTTACATGTAACGTAAAACATATTTTACGTTCAAGTTTAACTATAAATAATTAACTATTTTTGTCCAGATTATGCGTTTTGTAAAGTAGTTTAAACATTCGCGCTATTTATAACAGGTACGACTCCACGTTTGCTAAAACCAGGGTAAAATTACTATATTAGTATTAAAATTGACGTAAATATGGTCACTTGCGGTAAAAATGAGTCACGCCATTATCACACCCGATTCTGAAAAGATAAATATATATCTTGTTTAAATGCCTTATTGTCCAATCTTCTGTTATTTGTTGCTTGTTTTTTACTAATGAAACGAGAGAATTAATCAATTAAAAAGTATAAAATGTAAAATTTTATTACTTTTTAAAATTTCATCGAATTTATTTTTCTAAAAATGAAATTTCAAATTGTTCTTCTATAAAAAGAATAATTGGATTAAGGAAGTTTCCCATCAATAAAAACATCAATTAGATTACATTAACTTTTTATTTAAAAAAAAGCCGATATAATCGGATTATCGTCTTAAGTTAACATCAAGTGTGACGGTCACATTCTCGTCATTCTCCCTTACATGGCTGTATCTGTCTCTCTTCACCTACACAGCTACAAAAAGGCATTGTTGCACATCAGCCCCAAAACCCATACACAGGTTCAATAAGAAAAGAGGGAACGAAACAGGAAAGAGCCCGCTCGAGATTCTATGCATCCGCACGGCATTTATGACACTGTCAATGGCCGTCTAAACGCGCGCTTCAATTCGCAAAAAAGCCAAGTGGAGTCAAAGGAATCGAGCCGCGGTCGCCGTCTCCGTATTGCAACGATAACATGGACGAGGAGAGCGAGAGAGAAAGCGCACCTGCCGACAGAGACGGTGATAGAAAGTAGTCCCCGAAAGTCGAGAGAGAGACAGAGAGAAAAAAAAAATAGCGGATCAGTTGGCGACGTGTGCTGCTGCCTAAAGTGCTGTGAACACTCTGAAACAGCTCGCCCGTTCTGCACGTATAGAAACGGCGTCAATCGCCTGCATCAGTCGTCGAGGGATAAGCCCTTGGTGCAGCGTCGAGTGGTCGAGTGCGTGCAAGTGCACGCCTTATTGAATCAGCAGAGTGAAGTTCCCAGTCATGGGCTCCAAGAAACACAAGAAGCACAAGCGCGAGCGTTATGAAGGTAAGGCGAAATGTAAACCGCGCGCGAATATTCGCGCCGCGCGCTTTGTCAGCTGCCCCATGCACGCGCACTCGGCGTCTGTGTCTAGTAGCCAGGGAGGAGGAGTGAGACAGAGTCCAGTGCGCCTTTTTTTATCGTCCCTCCTTCCTTCCTTCCTTCCGTCCGTCCCTACCCTATTCGCTCGCTCGCGCTCGCGTGTCCGAACGCCTATAGGTTTACGTAGTGACGCCCCGCCAACGATGTTTTTTTTTTCCGCTTGCACGCGTTAAATTCCCGTTTTTTGAGGGGCGTACGACGCGATTTCACCCCCTTCAAGCCTCTCTTGAACCGGATTCCTCGCCGCGGACTTCGGGCGTCAATCGAAACTGGTATATTCCATCGAGGGTAAGCTAGGGGTACGTTTCTTTTGACCGGCGGCTTTGGGTACTATGATGAGTACCTCTGAAGGGAGACTAAATGATTTGTTAAGTTAAATCATTTAGCTGATGCATTCAATTTTAAATGTAATGCACCTGAAGTGGGATAGCATTTGCAGTTGCTAACAGGACCCATGTATTTAGAATGAATAATATTAGCTTAAGATATAGTTGATGTGAAAAAATATTGACGTTACTACTACAATGCAATGTAAATTTGTTTATCGTTGACTTACACTTTAAAGTTGTACTCAAATAAATTATTGAATTATCTATACAGGTCTCTTATTAGTATTAATGTATTATAATAATCAAAATTCTAAATATATTCAAGCTCATTTTTAAAAAGTTATTCTTTATGAAATTTATTAGTTAAAGTTTAAAAAATAATGTTTTTCTTATGTTTTTGGCATTTGGTAAACATTTAATAATATTTTTTTCTATGTTACAGCTGAAGGTTTCTATGAGACACCAGAAAAGCCCAGGGCTTTAAAGTTAATATTAAAAGTTGGTGGAAACGGAGCAACTCCTGAACACAGTAGTGGTGACTCTCCTAGTCAGGCAGCAATGTTGTCCCAACATTATCAGCAACAGCTGGGTTTTAATTATTCAGTAACTCCAGGAGAACAGGAATTCGATAGGTATCTGGGGCACAAAAAATTAAAAAAGAAGAAGAAGAAGAAAGATAAACGTCACAAGCATCATCACAAAGACAAGAAAAGGAAGAGGGAAGAATCAAGCCAAGAATCCGTTGGGGATGGAGATGAAAGTATTACAGAACCACCAAAAAAATTAGTACTCAATCATCAACCCTTGCAAATAAGGCCTATCATTCCTTCAAACAATGAACCAAGAGGCACAAATCAAATAACTAGTGGTTTGTCCCCACATAGAGAACCGCGTACCTGTGTACTCAGAAAAATTGCTGAAAAAACGCCACTTCAACGATTATTGGAGCATTTACTTAGGTAAAATTATTCACATTAAAAACTTACATTTTTCTCTAATATTTTAATAAATTATTACATTAAAAAATTGTATGCTTATAGGTCAATGGAGAAACGAGACCCCCAGCAATTCTTTGCTTGGCCTGTCACAGATAACATAGCGCCAGGATACTCACAAATTATTACGAATCCTATGGATTTCAGCACAATTAAACAGAAAATAGATGATAATAATTATCAAACTCTTCAGGAATTTGTAAATGATTTTAAACTTATGTGCGATAATGCAACAACATATAATCATCAAGATACTATTTATTACAAAGCTGCTAAGAAATTATTGCATGTTGGTCTAAAAATGGTCATGCCTGAAAAATTAAAACAATAAAGATCAGTTTTAGTGTACATGCAGGATTTGACAAAAGAAGAATTAGGTTTTGAATTAGGAATAGAAGATCCAAATAATCTCGACATTCATATTACTGAAGAACAAATAGAAAAAGAAAGAGAACAGGAAGAACAGACTGAGGAAGCTGAAGAATTAAGGAAAGAGAACCAAAGGAAAATGAGGTTAGCTAATCTAAGTAAATTTGAGGCAATCCCAGATGATTTGTCACCTGAAGAAATTTTAAAACAGGCTCGTAGTGCTGCTAAATCTGCAGCTGAAAAATTAAGCCTTAAACGCGTAAGTTCGAAGATGGGATTTTTAAGGCAAAAGAAAGATGGAACTACAAGTCTTCAGATCATTGTACCTGGAGATGGAGTCATTCCAGGAACAAATCAGAGGCCTGTCTCTTTGGGACAACTTATAGGGAAACTAAGCCATGGTACAGGTGCCTTAGCTGGATTTAGGGAAGATAGGAGAAATATGTCGAAACCAGTAAAGCCATTATATTATGGAGCTTTTGGATCTTATGCTCCAAGTTATGATTCTACGTTTGCTAATCTCACAAAGGAAGAATCCGATTTAGTTTATCAAACTTATGGCGATAGCACAGCTGTTCAGTATGCTGAGTCTATTCTTGACTTTGCCAAAGACTGCGATTACACGTTAACTATGGTTGATGATTTATTAGATATTTTAACAAACGGTGAACATAGAAAAACGAAGAAATTCCTAGAAGAAAAACGAAGACTTAAAGAGGAAGAAGAAAAGATTAAACATCTATTAGAAAAACCTGTACAAGATGTAAACCGCAACATTCCTCCCATTGACAAAGTCAAAGTCGATATAGATCAACTAAAAACGCTGTCAGACATTGGTATCGATGTCAATTTCTTAGAAGGCTTAGGTAAGAGTTAATTTTGAATAGGGATATTAGAATGAATATACATATTTAACGTAGAGTACTAAATTTTTTTATTCATTTTATTTTTCAGAGGACGAAATAAAAATATCTGAAGAACGCGTTGGACTTCAAAATCGACTAGACGATACCTCAAGTATGCTGAATAATCTTAGGCAAACTCAACACGATCGTCTTTCAGCACCTCCTCCTCCACATTTAGCAAATATAGCTAAACCATCAGAAACAGAAGTGGCGCTCGCTGAAAAAATAACGGAAAACTTAGCTGACATAGCCAAAAAGTTGCCACCTTCTGCAATAGCGCCCGTCGATGGATTAAGGAAAGCCATGGGCATTGCACCTCTTGGAGGTCCAGAACCAATGGACGTCGAACCAATAACACATAATCCTTCTATCGTGACAGAAAACTCAATAATTCAAGAAAACAGTGCAAGTCAAGACGAAAATAACATGTTACCGATTCCTACGTCCTTTGATATGAACAATGTTAGGCAAGGACAAATACAGATGCAAATGGTATTAGGACAAAATCAGACTTCGGCAATGTTAGGCACATCAGAAACGTCCGGGGTTAACGATTTAGAATCTGAACTTCGAGAGTTCCTGGAGAGTGACCCAACGTTAGGGCACTCGCCTCTTCATGATGACAAAACTTTGGAAGACATTCTCTCAGAGTCTTAGCACGTATTATAGTTATTAATAGATAGCGAGTTAAATTCTTGCGATTGAAAAAAAATATTGTAAATTTGTGTAATATGTAACTTTAATTAAGACTAACTCATACAGACAAATAAAAAATATACAGTTGCCTTTGATAATTAAGCTTT
Source organism: Ormyrus pomaceus (assembly GCA_900474385.1). Classification (NCBI taxonomy): domain Eukaryota; kingdom Metazoa; phylum Arthropoda; class Insecta; order Hymenoptera; family Ormyridae; genus Ormyrus; species Ormyrus pomaceus. The sequence goes on from UCOM01000175.1 coordinate 26,769, forward strand.
GTTATTATCCTGCGACTTTTTTATTATAAATTCTATGGTATAAATATTTAAAATAAATAAAATTTTAATAAAAATCAAATTGATGTTTATGATTTTAATGCAATTATTATAATTTTTTCATTCTAAAAAAACAATTTTCAAATTCAGGAAATAATTAACTAAAATTAACAGATTCAGTATATTATTTATAGTAGTTTGCGCTGCAGTTGGGTTCGGCGGCTCTTTATATATTAGGTTGTCACCAATTTTTTTTCTTCCTTTAAAAAGTTATTACGGCGTGGCCTATTAGTTATCATCAGTATATACAAATGTATAACCAAACATTTCCATACAGATACATGCCAATCATCAATATCAACTAGCGTCTACATTTTCACCTTAAAGTCTGAAGTTAGGAACAAACACCCCCATTGAATGATGTTAAGGTGATTTAATGAATTAACCAATAGCGGATAATTTGCAAACTTCAATCTATATAACCAATGTGTACAGCGCAAGCGCGAGGCGTATTATTACGTACGTATAATGTATATACCTTACGTTATCGTAAATTGCTTCTGCTACTTTGACTAGTTCTTCTGTACTAATTGTCATGTAGTTCTTGTAATCGTAAGAACGTCAATAACCTGCCGAAACAATGACTTTGTTTATTTTACCACGTTCTACTAAGCCTTTACAATTAAAATCTGAAAATACTTTAAGTTTTGCTCTTTCTATTATGTAAAAAATGTAATATAAAGTGTTTTGATTTGGGAATGGCACCGCCGAAAGAAAAATGGGTGAAACGATTTGTTATATCGGAAACAAATCGGCACAAAAAAGGTTTCACCATCTACAAAGTCACTTCAGTGGTAAATATGAATTTATCCTTTTTTTTAACATACTTCATAAACTATTTCAAAACCTACTTGCAACAATGTTTTATTATTATATTATATCTTTAGATGTTTTTGAAAACCTCACCTGATGTTGTTTCCAAGGTCTCCATTTGGAAACGCTACAGTGATTTTAAAAAACTCTATAACACTTTGCATTGTTTGCATTCATCGCTACAAATAAAGGAGCCATTTCCACCTTTTCCTAAACCAAAATTTTTTGGAAGATTTGAAGCTGAAGTGATTGAAGAAAGAAGGGAACATGCTTTAAAATTTTTAGAATTTATAGGACGTCATGATGCTCTATTCACTAGTGATGCCTTTGTAAAGTTTTTTGAAAGTGATAACTCGGATAAACAATGTCTTGAATGTTCCCAATCATTGAGTTCTGAAACATCTGAAGAGGATAAAAATATTAATTATGAAAATGAGGAACATTCTATTGTTGGAGCAGCTAATCTTCCAAAGTTTGTTTGTACAAAAAAGATGACACCAATTATAGTTGGAAGCCAAAAAAATGATAAATCAAAACGTGTAAATAGTAAAGAAATTAAAAATTTTCAATTAAATTGTGATGTAAATAGTAATAATAATAATACCAAAAATAGTGTTAATGACGTAGTTGATGGATTAGAAGCATTAACTTATGAAAGAAATGACTTAAAAAGCAAAGATACTGTAAATAATTCTGTAGTAATACATGATGGATCTGATCTAATGCAATCTATTGGAGAATCTGCTCAGTACATACTAATTGCAGCAGCTCATATGAGTGCTGCTTTTCGCCATGAAGCCATTGCGGAATATGAAGAAGCTTTTACCCAGTACAAACTTGGCATTTCTCACCTTATTAATGGTCTTCAAATTGATGTGGACCAAGAAAAGAAAATGATACTTCAAGAAAAAATAACAAAGTATTCACAAAGAGCAGAAAGACTGTACAATAGGCATCTGAATTGCAATGTTTCAGTATTACATAAACCTGTTACTGAATTACGAAATTATAAAGTAATTGAGCTTATTGAATCACTCATGCTGGTTACAGATACACTCCAAGGATTCAAAAGAATTATAAAGGTAATACTCGAATAAGTAATTGAAAAATATAATTTTTAACTTTTTATTTTTATGTATAGACTGTGGAAAAGGTAGCTGGATGCAAGAAAGAAATAAATAGTTACATTTTAAGAGGAAAAGTACCTTACATGGTTCAATTATATTCTTTTATGCAAACTGATTCTACAGTTTTCTTAATTTTACAGTACTTGAGGTAACTACTTACAAATCTACTAACCACTTGACTTATTAAGTTCAATAGCTTTAATTAATTAATTAATTATTATTTTTTTCAGTAAAGGAAAATTATGGAATTTTGTCAAACATAATTACAAAGTAGATGATAAGAGAAATAACTTTTTTAAAAAAGGGCATTCTAGATCGATTAGTTGTGATGCCGTAATTCAAGTAGAAGCATTAGAAAAATCATGTAAGCAAGAGAATCTCCCAAGAATTGAAATTACAAATGAAGAAGTTAATACTTCAAGTTCTCTAAAAATCAATGGTTCTAGTGCCGCAAACGATCTTGTATCCGGTGATACAACCGAATTAGTCAAAAATGCACAGAAATTGTTGCAATCCGTTAACGATACTTTAAAACGTAGTAATTCTATTGCCATTAGATTGAATGAATCAGAATGTTTATTGTATAAACAAAATTCGAACAAAGAAACAGAAAACAATGTTTCTGAATGGGAAGGTGCTTTAAAAAGCGATTTCTTATGTACAGAAGATAATGAAGATACTGAAGCAAGTGGTGACCTTAGTGAGTTTTCTGTAAGTGAAAATTGTACAGAATTGAATAACGATAAATATGAGCAAATTAGTACAAAGCTTAATTTAGACATACAAAAAGATTATGAATCTTTAAAACAAGAAGATAGCGTAAAATTAAATAATAAAAACTTTGTTAATTCATTAGTTACTGAAAAAACAAAATATGAAATCGAAATGTTTGATGTTAGTGAGGCTCAATCTCAATTTAGAAAAATAGAAAACGGATTTTTAGAAATAGAAAAACAAATGTGGTTTATTCCTGAATCTACTGTACAAATTTGGGCAGCTGAAATACTCTTAGCATTGGAAGCACTTCATCAACAAGACGTTATTGTTTCGGATTTAAGGCCAGACAATATTTTAATAGATGATGGTGGGAATGCATGTATGACTTATATTGTACCTCGAAAAGATACCGAACTCTTGCGATTGAAAAAGCCTTATTCTTCACCTGAATTATGCATGTTCACACCACCAATTTCTATAACAACATCAGCTGATGTTTGGAGTTTCGGCGTTCTTCTATATGAATTGCTAACTGGATTTGTAAGTCTACTTTTTACCGTCATAAGAACCAAATATTCAGTTTGCTTTACTATTTTGTTAAAAAAAAATTACAGGATTTTGAAATGAAACACCCAGGACCATTTCATTCGCATTCCATAATAAACATTCCAGACAATCTCTCGGAGAGTGCACAGTCTATTTTACTTAATGTAAGAATTATACTGTTTCATTCATGTTCTAAAAAATATTTATTTATCTCATAAATTCTTTTTAATATTATAGACATTGAAGTATCAACCCAGTGATCGATTGACTATTCCAGAGATAAAGCAACAATCTTTTTTTGCCAATATAAATTGGTTGGAGCTTCTTAATGCTCAAGTTTAAGGCACATTTGTTTTAAAATAAAAAAAGTATTACTTAAATTGTAAAAGACACATTATTTGTATACTATTTATGATTATCTGAATAAATGTATTAAATTATATTTTAGTTATAATTTTAAAATATACACATTAAACATATAGCGGTACACTTAATCTTACTTAGTATTAAATATTTTCAATTGTTCAAACATTTCCAAAAAAAAAACTCGTTACTTTTGATATTAATGTTTTTGCAAATAAAAATTCTCTTTATTATATATAAATTAAAATAATAAACTGCTGCATTTTTACAGCGTCTTTGTCCCAAATGTTTCAAACCTACTTACTTTTTGGTCTTTCTGTCCTGGTGACAGTGGACATACCATCTACAAAACGTGTTTTAAATAATACATTAGCATTGTTAAACATACCGTTCTTTAACGAAACGACTATAAATTGAGAACTTTTGAAATGACGCTTTAACATCACACCAATATTCTCAGTATGTGATAAATCTAACGCGGCATCTACTTCGTCTAATATATACAAAGGCGCGGGCTTAAACAAAAGCATAGCCAAAATTAGCGAAAGGGCAACTAGTGATCTTTGACCACCTGATAATTCACCCAACGAATCTTTCCAAACGCCGCAAAGAGCTATCTTCACCTCCAGTCCATCAAGAACCGTTTGGTTTTCTGGAGGTTCCAATTTCGCATCGGCCCCAGGAAGCAAACTGCTGAATATCGAACCAAAATCTTTATTAACACGCTCCCAAGCTTCAAGTAGTGTCATTTTCTTCTTCTCGTCTAACTTTTTAATAGATTCCAATATTTTTTTCCGGTCACCTTCTAGAATTTTTTTCTTTTTTAATAAATCTGTATGCTGTTCTTCTTCTTGATTAAGGTGATGCATTGCTCTGGCGTTTACTGTTCTACTTAATTTAGCAAGAAGTCCTTCTAAATCTCTTGTTTTTTGGCCCATTTCTTCAGGATTATTTGCTTCGAAATCATACATACTTCCTAAAAATGGATTCAATACAATAACAATTATACCCCAGTTAAAAAAAAATTATCGTTTTACATTTTAAATTTGAACAAATTAAGTAACATATTTGTAGTAAGGAAAACTTTTTTTTTTACCTTTTTCTCCAAAATATTTTTGTTCTTGTTCAATCCAGTCGTTTCTTCGAAGGTAGTCTGAAATCTTATTTTTACATTCAACGGCTGTATTTTTTATTGCAGTTACTTCGTGATTCAATTTTATGATTTCTAATTCTGTTTCTTCTGCTTGTTTAATAATGCTATCTTTTTTTTGAGATAGTTTTTGAATTTCGATATTGTGTTGATGGATTGCATCTTTTCGTGCTTTTAAGTCATTTTGTATACCTTTTACAACTTTACTCGCTTCTTCAAGATCATTTTCTAATGCCTCCGCCTTTTCTTTAAGTTCGTTCAATTTTTTTTCTGCTTTTGCAAGTTGTTCCTTCCCATTTTCGATGGCTTTTTTGAGCTCGGATGTTTCTAAGTTTAAGGTTTCAGACTCTTGTTCTCTTTTTTGCCATTCATTTCTACTTGCCTCAGCTTTCTTTTTTAAAGTTTTTAATTTATTTTCCGCCTCTTTCAATTGCCGTTCTCGAATATTATCAGCGTCTTTAAGTTGCGCTTCGATTTCTTTTGCGCGTTTGGAACTAGTCTTTTCTAATTCTCTTGCTGCTACCATTTTTTCTGTAAGTTCTTTGAGTGAAGCTTCTAACGTTTCTACCTAGAAAGTGTAAAGTGTGAAAAATATAATAATAAATATTTAAGCTTACTTATGTTATATAAATAAAAAAAATTACTTCTTGCTTTAATTGATGATGTGTAGTTTTTTGTAGTCTTTGCATCACCATATCCAATTCATGCTGTTTGATGTTGAACTGTTGCTTAAGAGTATTAAATCTATCCGCAGTTTGATGAATTTGTGCTATCCTGGCATTAATATCACGTAGAGCTTGTTCCTTTTCATTCAAAGCAAATTGTACTTCTTTAAGTTCATCTAATTTTAATAAAATAGACCCAGCTTTCGCAGCTGCACCTCCAGACAGAACACCAGATGGATCAAACACATCACCTTGCAAGGTAATGCATTTTTTCATTATATTGTTGTGATATGCTACTTGTTTGGCAACATTCATGTCTTTGCAGATAAAAATATTTCCAAATATCCATTCCATTGCTGGCCTTGTTTCTTCTGGAAAGTCTATAAGAGATAATGCAGGCTGTACATTTTCAGCCCCTACTAACCTTTGTGCAAAATCAACTGTTCTTTTATCCATAGGTCGACCAGATACTTTATTTAATGGAACAATTGTTACACGAGACTGCAGCTGACCGTTTTTTAAAATCTTTTTGCCAGTCACCTCACTATCCACCATAACATTGTATAACTATAAAGTATTAAATAATAATAATAATTAAAATGTAGTGAATTTACAGTCTTAATAAAATATTAAATAAAATTCACGAAATTACTTACTTTTCCTCCAGCAGCAATCTCTAAGGCATAGGCTGTACTTCGATCCCTGACACTTATTGATTTGCATACAAGACCTTTGACAGAATCCCTCCTAAAGTTTGGTTCAGGATCTTTGTAATAAAACCTTAATTGAGGATAGCGCGATTCGAAATTGTCAACTTCATCACTCAATCTTCTTATTTCTCTCGTCAAACCTACTCTTTGCTCTTCCAATGATTCTAAATATCCCTCTTCATAGTTCAACTTACTGAATTCGTTTTCACAATTTTTTAAATCTTTTTGCATGTCTTCTAATTTCTTATTATCCTTTTTGTACTCATTTTCAGTACTCTGCATATCTGATTTCTTTTTGTTTAATTGTTGTTTATTATGAGCTAATGTCATTTCACATTGTTTGATCTCTGTTTGTGCTTGGCTAAGGTTTTGTTTTGCATTTATAAGTTGTTGTTCCAATGTTGCATTGCTACCATCATCACATTGCAATAAACCTGAACTAATTTTCTGATAAGCTTCTTGGGCTGCTACAACGGCTTCTGAATCTAAACGATCTTGTTCTTTTAATTTTTCAAATAATCCTCCCACTTTCTCAATTTCTTTGAGTTTAATAGCAAGCAAATTTTCATCATCACGAAGATTAGCTTCAATTTGTTTAATACTTGTTTCAGCCGCTTTAATATTTTCTTTATTACTGTTAATTTCTGCTGTTAGTTTGTGTTCTTTCTTTTCACTTTCACGAAGAGATTGTTCAATTTCTCCCATTTTACCATCTTGTTCCTAAAAATAAATAAAATACAAATTCAAAAAGCTTTTAAAAAAATGTAATTAGAAAAACTTCCTTGGAAAAAGCATACCGAATTTTTTAAATTGGTAAGCTCAACAATTTTTTCTTCAATCCTCTTAATTTCTTCTTCTCCAGCTTTAATGCTGTTTCGTTTACCTTCTATTCTTTTTTTAATTTCATTCACATCTTCGTTGGCCTTCTCACTATTGTGCAAAGCATTTACATATTTCCAAGCAGTGTATATTCTTTTACAATGCTCCAATTCTCTTGTGACACGCTGATATTCCATATATTGTTGACGTTCTTCTTTCAATTTTGCTATTTTTGGACCCAATTCGTCTTTCAAAATCTGCAAAAAAAATAAAGAGTTTTAAGAGTTTTCTAACTAAACTTAATCAGTTTAAATTAAATATTAATTACATCGTTAATTTCACGCAGTTTACTGTCTTTCTTTTCAATAAGCTTTAATGATGCAGCTTTTTTAGTTTCATACATTTTTGTTCCAGCAGCTTCTTCAATCATAGATAAAATTTCTGGAGGTTTCATATTTAATACTTTTGTTATTCTACCTTGCATAATCAAAAAATGAGGATTGTTAACATTAAGTTGAACAGAACAGAACATGTCTTGAACTCTTTTATTTGGTACATTAGAACCATTTATCATATATTTATTTTTTCCATCAACAACAACTTGTCTTGTCACAGTAATCTCTTCATAGTCTTCATAACCCATTGGAGATGACTGACGGTTTCGATTATCGAATACAATGGTAACACTTGCTTTCTTTACTCCTGCTTGACCAGATTTGTAAACAAGTTCTTGTAAAGAACTTGCTCTAACCTAATAAGAAATATATTATGTTAAAATGAAGAATATAACACTACTAAGAGCATGATTACAAATTTTGAATATGAAATAAAAAGCCAAGTAACGGATATTTACTTGTCAAAGAAGTAGGGCTATGTTTATTTCTATGTCAAAATTCTAAATAAACATATGATATTTAAAATAGCTTAATAAAATAAATAAGAAATTTACCTGACCAAGATTTGAGATTCCCAAAACAAAGCATATCGCATCCAAAATGTTAGATTTACCGCTACCATTTAAACCAGTAATAGCATTAAATTCTTGATCGAATCCATTGATTTCAATTCTCTTGCCATAGGACTTGAAGCCCTCAAGGACCATTGATTTTATGTACATGTTTACGATGTTTTTCTCGACTTTTAATCATCAATTTAAAGAAAAAACACACTTTACAATTCGTAAATAATGCTTTCCCGGCAAAATCATCTACGGAGAGCTGCTTAGCGTAGATAACAAAGCGCCATTTGTACGTTTTGACGCGCGCTACCTTCCTCAAGTCGCAACGGATGCATTCATGCTAACCCTTGTTCAAATGTCGTTGACTAAAAATCATTGAATGCAATCAACATTAATTGATATTCTTGTTAAGAAATAGTACAACCTTATTTTATTATATTAATTTATAAATTATTATAAAGATTTTAGTCTAAAATTATTTTTTTTAATATTTTAATTTTAAAGATTTCAAAATTTGAAAAAGAATGATGTTAGTGGCCGATCGTAAGGTTACTTCAGTAAATGGAAGTGCAGTAAATATCCAATCACATGCTCCCTTTATCTAAGTTTCCCGCGCTTTTGGGACGAATAGTTAGAAGAATAGAAGTCGGCGCGTTTTGACGACTGCCTCATTTTTTAGCTCGCTGGGTTTGTTTATCTTTAGTTCGCTGGGTTTATTTAGCTTTTAGCTACTTTTAGATTATTATCATCTTTTTTCTAGACCTTTAATTTTTATAGTTAATTTTATTTAGCAATTTACAATGGAAGGTTTCGATCAACCTCAAACTTATTTTTCTGATAATTTTGCGGACGATCCACAAAGTACTCAAAGTAATTTGCAAGTGTTTAAGAGAAAATTTAAGGAATTTCTTAGAAATTTTCATGAAGGGAACTTCAATTATAAATACAGGTAATTTATTTAAAATATATTGAATATAAAATGTATATGATTAATATACGATAGCCTATGAGAATGTATGATATGTAATATATGTTTTAATATATCAGATATTATCTTTTACTGTATGTTACCATTTATATGCATTAACATAAATGTTGCAATGTGTATAATAAATCAAGTTGTGTATAAAATATTTAATATTACATTATTATATACATTTATGTTTATTATTATATATTACATGTTATTCTTGCAAAATAACAATATACAAATTAACATTTTTAAACAATAATTAATTTTCTTATTATTTTTAGAGACAATTTAAAAAAAAATTACAATTTAAAACAATATTGGATTGAAATCAATTTAGAAGATTTAGCTGCTTATGATGAGTCTCTTGCTGAAAAAATTCAAAAACAACCCACAGAATATTTACCAATTTTTGAAGAAGCTGCTAAAGAAGTTGCAGGTGAAATTACTGCCCCAAGACCAAAAGAAGAAGAAAATGTCGAGGATATTCAAGTATTGTTGACTTCTGATGCCAACTGTATTTCTATGAGAGACATGAAGGTAAATAGTATAAAATGTTGATTCATTGAATTAATATAATATTACTTTTTTTATTAATTTACAATAATTCCATGTTCTAGTAAAATTCATGTTTATTTTTAATTTTAGCCTGACTCTGTTTCTAAATTAATCAAAGTACCAGGTATTATAATTTCTGCAACTGGAATTAGATCTAAAGCTACCAAAATTTCGATTCAATGCAGATCATGCAGAAATGTTATACCAAATATTCCAATTAAACCGGGACTAGAAGGCTACCCGCTGCCCAGACAATGTACAGTGTAAGGAGAAAGAAAGTTGATTATTAATAAGAGTATTTTGGAGAGTATTTTGATATGTATTAATTTATGATTACATTTTTTTATTTTTGTAATTTTAGTGATCAAGCTGGAAGACCAAAATGTCCTTTGGATCCATTTTTTATTATGCCAGATAAATGTCAATGTGTAGATTTTCAAACTTTAAAATTACAAGAATTGCATGATCAAGTTCCTCAAGGAGAAATGCCAAGACATGTTCAGCTATATGTTGATAGATACTTATGTGATCGTGTTGTACCTGGAAATCGAGTATTAATTCTTGGTATACGTTCTATTAGAAAAATGGCAAAAAGTGGTCCTCGAGGTGGTGGCAAAGACAAATCATTAGTTGGTATTCGTTCCTCTTACATTCGTGTTGTGGGAATAGCAGTAGATGGTGAAAATTCTGGAAATGGTATGTTTATAATTTTATTTTATTTATTTTTGTAAATTTTATCAAACTTAATTTTATATCTGCACATTTAGGAACTCGTGGACAAGTTACTTCTGAAGAAGAAGAAATATTTAGGCGTCTATCAGCTGATCCAAATATCTATGAGAGAATTACAAAAAGTATTGCCCCCAGTATTTTTGGTGCCGAAGATATGAAAAAAGCCATTGCTTGTTTATTGTTTGGTGGATCTAGAAAAAGAATGCCAGATGGTTTATGTAGAAGAGGTGATATTAATGTTTTAATGCTTGGTGATCCAGGTACAGCCAAGTCGCAACTTTTGAAATTTGTGGAAAATGTCGCTCCAGTCGGTGTGTATACCTCAGGAAAAGGAAGCTCTGCTGCTGGTCTTACAGCTTCAGTCACAAGAGATAGTGCTACAGTGAGTACTTTTTTCAGTGAGTTTATTTTTATAGATAACGGAACTAATTTTCTGATTTTACAATTTTAGAGGAACTTTATAATGGAAGGAGGCGCTATGGTATTAGCTGATGGTGGTGTAGTCTGTATTGATGAATTTGACAAAATGAAGGAGGATGATAGAGTAGCTATTCACGAAGCCATGGAGCAGCAAACTATTTCGATCGCTAAAGCCGGTATCACGACTACCTTGAATACTCGTTGCTCCGTTTTAGCTGCAGCTAATTCCGTTTATGGTACATGGGATGAAACGAAGGGGTCCGAGAACATAAACTTCATGCCAACAATTCTCTCACGATTTGACATGATTTTCGTTGTTAAAGATGAGCATTTACAAGATAGGGACATTACGTTGGCAAAACACGTTCTTAGTTTACATGCCAATGCCGATCACGCCGATGCTAACGCTCCCGAGGGTGAACTACCGGTTGCTTTGTTAAAGAAATACATTCATTATTGTCGAACGTAAGCTTCTAACAAATCTAATCAATTTTATTATAATTTTTTTACACTTAATTTATACACAAATTTACAGGAATTGTGGACCGCGCCTCACGCCTGAAGCCGGTGAAAAATTAAAAAATCGGTACGTAATGATGCGCTCCAGCGTAAATCAGTACGAAAAAGATGGCGAAAAAAAGATACCTATTCCTATCACTGTTCGTCAACTTGAAGCTGTAATTCGAATTTCTGAGTCTCTTGCAAAAATGAGTCTGCTGCCATTTGCGTCTGAAGTTCATGTGGATGAGGCACTTAGACTTTTCCAGGTTTCGACGATGAATGCCGCTTCATCTGGATCTCTTGCTGGTAAGAAAAATTATTATTTTATAAAAAGTACGTACTGTAATTACATATACTGTACAAAACGATTATAATCTTTTACATAAGTACTCTTTAAAAAAAAACCTCAATATATAAATATATTTATTTCAGGAGTGGAAGGCTTTACCACCGATGAAGATTTTGAAATGTTAACTCGTATTGAGAAACAATTTAAAACGAGGTTTGCCATTGGAACACAAGTTTCAGAGCAAACTATTGTTAATGATTTGGTCAAAAAAAAATTTCCGGAACATGCTATTTACAAAGTCATTTATACTATGATTCGTAGAGGAGAATTGCAACATCGCGTGCAACGCAAAATGTTGTACAGATTATTTTAAGAAATTGGAAAAAAGATTCATTTTACATTAAGGATACATTTTTTATAACACTGATGTCTCTTGTTTATAGTGATCATGTCTTATCCATTAATGATTTATTTGTACATTTTGCCATAAAAGAAATTCGAATATTTAAATGAATTTTTTTGAAGAGTGTGAAAGAAAAATTATTGGCATTGGTTTATTTATGCACATAAGAATAAGTACACATTTTAACTGTGCAGAATTTAAAATAGCCCAATACATCTGTATATAAATTTTATCAATGTTAAATTGTGCACAATTAAAATGTGTACAATTCTTATATGTAAAACCACAACACGTCAATTTATTAGTGTCAAAAAACTTATTAAAGTACAGAATTTTTAATTGCATGAAGTAAATATTTATTACTATTCAGTAAAGATTTATTTAAATATTTAAAATTTCTTTTAATGTCTAAAATAAACGTATAAGTATAGAAGTAGAAAATTACATTAAAATTCGAGGCTTCTGAGGATATCTGCATAAACAAAAAAAATTGTTATTAATAATATTTTAGAGATTTTTAAACATAATGAGAGGACTAGTTATAGAATTCCAGTACAAACAAATTATGTTCGGGCGATTTGGAGTGATTCTTCTCCCTTATCGACGTAGTTTTTCACATCTACTAACGTTTGTCGTCTTTGGTAATCTCAATTTGTTTAATTGTGCCTTATTATTTATATTATAAGGGTGATTTTTTCATTTTTTACGATTGAATTTAAAACTGACGCGCCTAATAAAATAATTTTTTATATATAATTGTTTTTTACTAAGTTTTTTTATTTATAAACACTCCCATTCAACTATCAAACGCCAAAAATCTGTACAATCCCAAACTTAAAACAAGTTTAATTTTAAAATTAAAGATGTTGACAAAAAAAGGAAAAAATTTTCAACGCAATTATAATTAATTTATGATTGGATGTAACTTTTTATTAATACATGACAAACTGTTTACAATGGAAAAATGGTCTTTTTAATAAAAAAAACTTTTTTATACACTAAATTAAAATTTCATCACGTTATAACGTAATTGACATTTTCTTCTCTTGGACGTAATTTATTGATCACAATAAATTGTTTAAGCTTTGCGAGTCCATGGGTATTGCGGATTCTTGTCAAGACTGAAAGTATAATTATATTTTGAAATTTAAAATTCATTTTAGAAATAAAAATCTCTCGGTATTAAATTAAGCTAATTTTACAAAAAAAAAAGAAAAAAAGATAAAAAGTTTCTCGCGGTATTTAAACAAAAGATACTTACTCCTTGTAAAACGCTAGAAAATCAAAGACACGGCCCTTCTCGCCCTTATCGAGAGCAGCGATCTTCTTCATCTCGTCATCGGTTAGCTTAAAATCAAAAATTTCGATGTTAGCCTTTTGCCTGGAGGAATTCGAGCTTTTGGGTATGGCGACAAGGCCGTCCTGAATTGTGTGTCTCAACAAGATTTGACCCGGAGACTTTTTGTACTTCTGAGCCAGCGATTTGATGAGCGGGAGATCCACCAGAGCTGGCAAGTCTTTTTCTGTGCCATGGTGGAGCTGCTGTCTGGAGCTCTGAGAGCCCAAAGGGGCGTACGCCGTCATCACGATGTTGTGGTCCTTGCAGAACTTGCGCAGTTCCTTTTGTTGCAAATAGCCATGCGACTCAACCTGAGAGATTCGGGATTAAAAGAGGTAAAGAGCGAATTATGAATAACTATTTTCTATTGGTTTATGTATATATTTTTTTTTTCAAAATTATTTGTTATATATAAAATTATTTGTATATTATTGACTCGACAGGTTCTTTCTGCTAAACAAAACATTGTAAGTAAAAGTAACTCATAATTTAAACTTAAAAATATAATGCAAATTTACAATCAAACCGGTTTGTCATTAAATGTAGAATTTTATATTTTTATATCTATAAAGGAATGTTGTTTTGTATTACATTTTAAATTTTGTTTTTTTTCTCATAAGTTTTAAAATTTAAATGAGATAATATAGATTAAAATGAGATAAATAGATAGATAATATAGAATATCTCATATGTTATATTTTATTATTGTATTAAGATTTTAAAAACTCAGTTTTTCATATCGTGGTGCAATTGTTAAAGTTTATGTAAGTATTAATTACGTAAACGCAATTTAAAAATTGTACAATATGAAATATGATATGTAAGAACTTGAAAAATCATTACCATATCAATTGAGCAATTATCTTTAATTGTATCTTTTTCGTTTTGTATTTTTTTTTGTTTAAAGCAGGAAAATCAATTCAACGTTCCGGTGCATTACACTGCATGTGCTGCAACGTGTATTCTCGCAGAAAACGTATTTTTGTCAAGTAAATAAGTCTTGAAGATTCTTACCTGCAAATTGGCTGGTTTAATTTCCGCGTTCTTGTATACATTTAAGACCTGGGCTTCATTGAAGTTACTCAAACCAATAGATTTAGCTCGGCCGGCTTTTACTTGCTGCTCCATTGCCTACGGTAATACAATTTTTTTTTTATAATTATTTTTTATGTCTGCATAAGTTAATATTCTTTCCCTACCTTCCAAAGAGCGACATGATCAACATTTTCGAAAACTTCATTTCCGTTTACTTCTTTTGCCGAGTAACCTGTTCCTTCCTGGGTTGCAAACGGCGTATGTATCAAGTACATATCGACATAATTTAGGCCTAAATCGCTCAAGGAACGCTTTAAATATTTTTCTACGCTCTGCGGTCTGTTACCGTGACTAGGCAGCTAAAAGATAATTTATTATTCCACATTAATGTTTCAAATATAGGCAGTGAAAAATAAATTATTGCAAAGGAAGTTTTAAATTAAAAATGTTAAATTTGAATGTGGAACGAGAATAGCAGATTTGTGAGCTAAATGGTAGATAATTAATATTTACTTTCGAAGTGATGAAGAGCTCTTCCCGTTTTCCTCCTTTGTCAAACCATTTTTTCAGTGCTTTTCCGATGCCAGCTTCATTGTTGTAAGCGAAAGCTGTATCGATATGTCTGTATCCATTTTCAAGGGCAGATAAAATTGCTTTCTCTAATTCTTCAGGTTTAATCTGTAATTTTAAATCAATTTTTTTCCTGATATTTGATTGTTTTTTTAAATTACCGATGTTTAATGCGCTTAAAATATCACTAACATTTAATTTTAAAATAGAAATATAATAATACGCTATATAATTAATTTCACAATTTTAATGTTGCTACAGTTAAAAATTGAGTTAAACATATGTAATTTTGCGTTGTAATAAATTGAAGCCTTTAAAAAATTGAATATTATAAATAGTAAAATGTAATTAAGTTGTCCCTACGAGAGATTGTCTATAATTTCAAAATGATTAGTTGCCTTGGGTGTTCATCATGTGGATGAACATTAGGTTTCTTTTTGCTGTTTCGATGAATGTTGCCGAAGCTTCTGAATGTATACCCTTATTCTTGTAAATATAAATACCGCTTTTAAGAAAAATTGAATTAAAAAATTAACCCGTTAAATGATTCCGTGTTTTGTAAGATATTGAAAAGTAAGTAAATATTTCTTCGCATGAAAAGAAATCAATGATATAGGGGATGTAAAATCGATAAAAATATAATGTCGAAAAATGTCCTATTAAAAAATAACTTGCAGCCTTGGATTCTACCGTTTTGAAATTGCATTACATTTAAAACTCTCTATTTGTATACTTATGCATGTATACTAACCGTAGATGTCCCCAAGCCAATGACCGGCACCTCCTGACCCGAGGACAGTTTTCGCTTCTCGATGGCATCGCCACCCCCGAAGCCCAACGCCAGAATCAAAGCGACGATCCCAAACACCTTCATATCCTCGCTCTCCGCGTTCACCGCCGGCGAAAAACAAATTCACACGAGGAAGAGATATAGCGACTCGAAACGCGGCTCCGAAGCTTCTTCTCCCGTCCGGTCTCGAGAGAATAATTCGAAATGCTCTCACTCGCGCAGCTTAATATGCCGCGCGCGCGGTACAGTCCGATCCAGGAGGAAAAGGAACGCGCTGCCGCGGACAGGTTTCTTGCCAAGGTTGTACAAGCGCGCCTCTAAATGCTCTCGGCTTTACGGTGGACTCTCCGCGCGAATGAAAAGGGGTGATTTTGCAAGCGACAGATTAAAAGGCCTGGCGGCCTGGCTTTTTGCGAGGACATGCCGATACGAAAAAGGTTTCTCTCTCTCTCTCTCCGTCTCTCTCTCGGGAGAGGTCGACGACATAGGTATTTACGCGTTTCTCTCTCGTCGAGCAGTGCGTTTGTCGCGCGGTAAAAGCGCGGAATTGAGCAATATTTAGGAGAAGCATAAAAATATGGCTGCAGCGGAGAAATAAAGAAGGAGATTCGTTCGTTTGCACTCGTTGAATTTCTTGCGATTATAATGGCTCTTGCCTTGGACTCTCTCGTCATGGTTTCGACTGCGAGCAAAAGAAGATGTAGCAACTCGCCGCGGGTCTCGGCAGTCCCGCGTCTTTTTCGCTTTCTTTATCTTTGCTTGGGTTTTATTTTTTATGCTGTGCTTTTCATTCGGCATTTAAAGCGGAGGTATTTCTATAAAAAAAAAAGTTGAAAGCCATTTTTATATTTTTCCTTTTAATTTAGCCTAAAGCATTCGACGATGATTTTTTACTTTTATTCAAAAACATAACTTAAATTAGTGTGTTTTTTAACTTTATTTTAAATAAACATGAACATTTTATGGAAACGCTGTTAAAGCAATAAAAGTCAAGAAAAAGTGTATATAACTAATAGTCTAAACTTGACTGGCAACCCTCGATTTTATTAACGATAATAGCTACCTCTTTCGAAGGCGATCCGGTTCTCATCCTATTCTTAATCGAAAATAGTAATTGAATAAACAAAATGATAAATGGCTTCATTCGAAGGCGAAGCTATGATCAATGGGTAAAAGTAAAAAAGTACCAGTGAGTAATAGATTTGAGAACGAAATAATCTTTGCTGAAATTTGAACTTGAAAATACAAGGTGTGTCCAAAGAGATTGACGAGAGATGGTCATATCTTCTTAATAGATCAATTTTCTTCTTATTAGAATCACCTTCATTTAAATTTAATTGCAGAATTGGTAGATTTTCTAACAAAGCATCTTAAAATTCAATTTCTTCTCGATAGTGGAAACTCCAAAGAATATATTTTACATCTAACATATTTCTTAAGAGAAGAAAAAGAGCATTTTTAAAGGCAATGAAGATTGATTACAAGTAATTGAAATGTGTAAACTAATTTGTATTTTCACAACGTTCAAATAGTACCTTTTAAATTTTGTTTGAAAAATATTTTTACGGCGGTGTAAATGAGAATAAAGAAATTGTAAACAAGAAAATAAAACTGCTCGACGCAGCCATAATTCATTGATCCACCGATCTCATTTGGTACTTTAACATTTTTATTCCACAATCAACCTCTTGCACAACAGAGAAGATTCTAAAGCTACGATAACTTTGATTCGTTTATTACCTGTATCTTCGGCGAATCTACCGTTTAATGGCCAGCGGTGATCTCATGAGAACTAGAAAATCCATACAATCGTAAATCTCTGCGGTGAGTTGTTTAGTGTCCCGTTAGTTTATCAACCATACATCGGGTATCTCGAATAAAGGAAGCAATGCATTTGCGGTAGTCAATGGGAATTTTAATTTGTCTCAACACTTTAACAGGATGTTTATTGTTTTTACAGTAATTTTATTTCGAGAAAAATTTATTCGCGTAATTCTGCATAAGCATACAAGGAAGTATAAGATTTGTAAACAAATTAAAAGGTAACGTATTAATAAAAACCAACATAGTATACACATATCTTGTGAATAATATGAAAAAATTTCTTTAAACCGTTTGCTTTCTCTTAACAATCTTATTATAGCAGTAACATTCGAACTTTATATTCAAATCTTAAATTATTATTTTTGATAAAATTCTTATATAAAGAAATTTTCTTGAAGGCAATTAAACTTCGGTCTAAAAGTTATTTTTAACGTTACTACTGTCACTATTTATTATATTAGTGCATTCTTATATATGTACAGTAAAAAATGATTTTATACCCATTTTCAGAACCTCTGAAACGTTTTATACGTATTGTCAGATCTCGATAACATACAATAATACGAAATATAAATAATGGTTTTCAAAGAAAATTGAACAAAATTTATGTACGCTTTTAAGAAAAAAAAATTGAATGCCTCCCTCAGTCTAATTCAAATCGCATATTTACTTTATTACCTTATTAATAAGCAGTCAGTGAAAGATACTATCGATGACTTCGATCTTGTTGTAAAGCGTTCGATGATTTGGAAATTTTTCTTATTTCTGTTTAATATATTAAAAACTGTATTTTTATTTAATTTAAAATATAATTAATTTTTTTATTTCAACTTATAAACTTTGATTTTGAAAAATACTATAGGGAATTTCAATATAGTTTACAAAAAATATTATTTTATTATAACAATATTTTATAATTCCAAAACAAATAGCTATAAAGATACTATTTGAATACCTTCTCGTTAATTCAATGTTTTACCGGCAGCAGCCGTGATAAAATTAGTTTTTAGAATAGATCATAAATAATTAGTACCATAAAACCCATTCTGCATTCTTTGAAATATATATTGGCTTTGCTTTTTATCATGTCCACCTTACTTTCAGTGGTGTTATTTCTTGTGCCAACAGAAAGTTCTACAAACCTTTCTTGTATAATGGAAATGACTTAAATTCTCAGTTAAATATTCTTTGAGTCTTTCCTGCTAGTTGTGCAAATTGTATAAAATTTAAGATTGATTAAATCCTTTATTTGAGTTTTCACTTTGTGCGCTTTCCGAAATGACCTGTTTATATAGACATTTAAAGGTAAAACTATAAAATAAAGTAGTAAAAATAATAAGCACCGTATTAATAAGTACAGTAAATAATATCTATTTACGTTCCATTTTAATTAAATACTGGATGACGGGTGATGAATTAAATCCTTTATAGTTTCCTCCTTAGAAGCTTAAATTGAATACGTAAATGAACTACAAAAATATTTTAAAAAAGTTTTAATACTTTTTGAACTTCAGATGCACAGACTTAATTCAAATGATACTGAATAGAAAAATATAAATCTTATAAAAAATTGAAAATGTTGAAGTTCTAAAGCGGGTCCTATCTCATTCATATATAATAAATAGACTTATGTTTGCAACCTTTAATTTTAATTAATGCACTTCTTTTAATTTTTTCAATAGCACCTTCATTTTTACAGATTGAGCATTCAACGACGAAGGTGCGTAGTCGTTGCCAAGAACAATCATTACGGTAAATTACATTGTTATGAATTTATTTAGTATATAAAATAAAATTAACATTTATTTAATCGTAAACTAAAACTTACGAATATGTGCATTTTCCCTGTTACTTTCTTAAACTGTTGAAAATTCTACCTTTTTACATCGCAAATCTATCAAGCAAAGTAAGGACAAAGATCAATGAAACGATATGAAGTAATTAAAGAAATAATGATTGGTGCTCTTGGAAACGACGATGACGCCTCTCTGTACCGCATGTCGCAGCAGCGCTTGGGTGGTTGACTTATTGTCGGGCTTCTTAGTTATCTCTTGCACGGCTGATGCTCTAACAATTCGGGTAGCGCCTTGATATCCTTTGCTTTTATGGTTAGATCCGAGTCGGGCGAGCCCATTGTACTATAAAGCTGACACGGCAATGTTCTTGGCGCATAATTTAGGTCTGCAATTCAACTTCCAAAAGGAAGATTTAACGAGCGATTGTTAATAACGAGGTGGCAATAATGCTACTCGCGATCAGAAATGTCGTTGTGATTTGAGATTCATTGAACTTCCTGATCCTAATAGCTCTCGCTTTTCCTGTCTTTACTTGAGCTTCTATCACCTGTGCGAAACAGCGTCGTTATCTTATTTGTAGCATAGTTAGATAAGATGATTATGGAAATGACAAAAACTTAAATTTCGTGTTAAATATTCTTTGAGCCTTTCCCGATAGGTGCTCGAAATTTGTGTTAAATTTAAAATTGATTCCTTTGTTTGACTTTGTACTTTGTGCGCTCTAAATAAGTACGTGTTTACGAACATTTCAAAGTAAGATTACAAAATAAAGTATTAAAAATAACAAGCACCGACTAACAAGACTATCTTGCAATATGTTTCGTACTGCAATCCAAAACCACGACACCATTTTAATTAAATACTGGTTGGATGAAATCCTTAATTTCGTCCTTAATAAGCTCAAATTGTATACGTAAATCAAGCACACGACGACACGTTGCAAGCCAAAAATATTAAAAAATTTTTTAAATATTTTTTGAGTTTCAATTGTAGAGACTCCAATTGATTACGAGTAGAACAATACACATTTTATAAAAAATGGAAAATGCAGAAATTCTAAAACCGCAATGTTATCATGCAGCAATTGTTTACACCTCATTCGTACAATAAACAGGCTCTTGCGTTTGCAACCCTTTACAAAGCACTGCTTTTAATTTTTTCAATAGCAGCTTCATTTTCACAGACTGGTAGTTTTCAAGAGCGATCATTACAGCCAATTATATTGTATAGATTTATTTAATATACAAAAAAAAATTAGCATCATTTAATAGTAAACTTAAACGTACCGAGATGTACGTTACCTTTTTACATCGCAAATCTGTCAAGCGAAATAAGGTCGAGGATCAACGAATTGATATGAAGTAAATGAAATAATATCTGTAATTATAGTAATGTAACGTCTTTTTTTTTATTGAAAATTTGTTACGTAAAAATAATAAGTTCTATATGTTGAGTTAAAAGAAAGATTTGCGATAGCCTTGAACAGCACGTGCATGTAATAATAATTAGATGCAGAGAAAGATTATAATTGCACGTTAGAATTGAACACAACGGAAATATAGTTATTTCAAAAATAACTCGAATTGCTCCAAGGTTTCTTGTAACTAATTAATGACTAATATAAATAAAGATAAATTTTGTTAAATTTAACAATTCTGTGAATAGATGAATTATAAACACGTAAGAAAATACTTATGCCATGGCGGGTATAACAGTTTATAAATTATTTATATTCTGTAATCGTAAAGTAATAAAATAAGCTTACATATATTAAAATTAATGTTTATTTAATACGAAAGATTTAAACATACAATACAAATTAACTTGTTCTAATCTAACTTATTATATTTAAGATTTCAGCAATTGAGCAGTGAACGGATATTGCGGATGCTTTTCCACGCTGAAAAAAAAAAGTAATTCAAAATTTTACATCGACATCAATCCTTTTCCTTCGCTCTACAAGTGCAATGAACTCACCCCTTGAACATCAGAAAATTGAAAATCCTTCCGTCCTCTCCCCTGTCCAAATCGCCCATAGCCTTCATCTCGTCGGGCGTGAGTTTGAAGTCGAAGATGTCGATATTGGCCTTAATCCTGTCGGGATTGGTGCTCTTGGGAATGACGATAACGCCGCTCTGCACCGCGTGTCGCAACAGCACCTGGGCGGTCGACTTGTTGTGCTTCTTAGCTATCTCTTGCACTACTGGATGCTCCAGCAGTTTCGGCAGCGCCTTGTTCTCCTTTGTCTTCCTGACGGGATCCGAGCCGGGCGAGCCCAGTGTGCTGTAGCCTGTCACGGCGATGTTGTTCTTGGCGCATAATTCACGGAGTGGCTTCTGCTGATTGTAGGCTTGCAATTCGACCTTCGAAAGGAAGATTTATGACGAGCGATTGTTAATGACGAGGTAGCGATAAGGCTAATTTGCGATTAGAAAGTTATAGAGAGATTTTTTTACCTGCAAAACGCTGGGTTTGATTTCAGAATTTTTTAATATTTCTGTGATTTGAGATTCGTTGAAGTTACTGATTCCGATAGCTTTCGCTCTTCCTGCCTTTACTTGAGCTTCCATTGCCTGTACAAAACAGCGAATTAGTTTTATTTATGTAACTTATAAAAACTTGTAAAAAACCATAAATTTCATCGGTTTATTATGTGTGTATCTGCACCATTTGAAAATAAATTTATAGATTTTTACGGGTTATTTTTCCGTAATCATTAATGCCCAGGCAGATAAAAGGTAGCATAAAACCAAAAATTATACAAAAAAAAGTAATTTTTCAAATTTGTTTATCGAAAATTCATTTTTTTGCACGTCTTGCATACTTTCTCGTTTTATTCTATTTCCAATCGTTATTTCCAAACTAGCCCTTCCAGTTTCTACCTGAGCATTTAACAGGTTGATGAATTAACAATTAATTCATAGCACCTTCCATGTCGCAACGAGATCTGAGTCGAGGTCTAATTCTAAACTTCCATCCTCAGTTTTTGCCGGAGCGTAAGAATCTTTGTCTTTTTTAAAGGCAAATGGTACGTGAATCAAGTACAAATCGACGTATTGCAAGCCAAGATATTCCAAGGAGAGTTTCAAGTATTTTTCGACATCGGAGGCTCGATTTCCAACAGGAGGTAACTAAAAAAACAAGTTTTATAAATCTTATTATTAATATAACTATATTTATAAGTTAACTGTTGATTTAGATTTTTTTAAATTCATTTAAGTACGAGAAAAATATTTTAAAAAACGGATCCAAACGCTTTTAAAAATGATAGAACAGCCGTTTTTTCTGAACTTTTGTAATCTATACTAAATTAAGAATGTTACTAATGTATTTTTTATTTTAATGACAGCAAAAAATTATTCTTTAGTAAGATAATTTAATGATATTAATGGTTTTTCTTTTCAAATTTGGTTTTTATTGAACGAAACCGGTTTTTATTGTGAATAATAATATTATTGTTTAATCGATTAAATTATACCGAAATATAAATGGAATAATAGCAGTTTTAGTAGCATAAAAAAGATTTACGTACCTTGGTAGTTATGAACAGGTCCTCGCGCTTGTTTCCCTTATCGAACCACTTTTTCAAACTCGTGCCAATGGCCTGCTCGTTTTCGTAAACAAACGCGGTATCGATGTGCTTGTACCCGTTTTCGAGAGCAGCCGTTACAGCCTTATCTATATCCTCCGATGGTATCTGAAGCAAACGAGTTTTTATTTTGCGCTTCGCTCGGTATTATAATTGGCATCTTTAAAAGTTGATTAAATGCGTGAATTTTTTACCTGCCAAGTTCCCAAACCGACGACCGGCATGTCGTTGCCCGCCGAAAGCTTTATCGTCTCCATCGCTGACGTCTTCGAGATGGTCAGGGCGACGATGGCGCAACAAAAATAAGTGAAAGGACTCCTGCGAAAAATTACAGACATAAAAGATTAACTTTAAAAATCATTGTAAAATATTGCTAATAATCGCCGTTTCGAATTAAAACAATTATGCCGATAGGTAATGAAGATATCTATCGCAACAAAAACGATCATATCGGTTAACGCGGTCTAACCTTAGCCGCGCCATGGTTACTGTTCGCCGCATGTGGACCGACTAAGCTCCGGGCTGACCGGTGCAGAATTTTTATACTTACACGCGTTTACGGAAAATAACTGCCTGATGTAAATTATTTCCCAACGCCTAATGTACGGAGTGATGCATTAAAAAATCGGCGTCTAGAATGATTGCGGCCGCAGATCCCAATTAGAGACGGTTGCTTCAATCAGATATATGACTGATGTATGATTTGCTTCCTTCGCACTCTACGCGCGTACTTATATTTGCAGAATGAAAAAATTGCTTTTCATTATCGCGTTAGTTGCTCATTGTTACCGGCAATCGTAGGCTAATTTTTGCCTGACCGCTTTCCTATCTTACGTTGACTAGGTATTATTTTATCTGTAATATATTGTTTTCTCAGTACGCGCTAAATGAATTGCGTTGCAGTTTTGGTGAAAATCGTTCTATTGGAAATAATTATAACGAAACTTAGTTATTGAATTGAGTAAATGGAAAGATTTTCATGACTAATCATTTTGATAAACATTTGAGCATGCAACAAATAATAATTAACACTTTTTAACTACATTAAGCAAAAAATTGTACTAATTATTAAATAAAGTAACATTTAAACTCTTTATTAAGCTATCAATTTTTCATTACATTTAGAAGTTTATTACTTATTCGTCGAACTATGACTCAGAATTTTAAAATTGTAATTTGCATCTGCTTCTATGCAAAAATTCATTTTTTGTTGCTATTTCACGTGCCAGTTATGATTCGTCATTAAACTTTACTTCAAGTTAATTTAACGAATATCTTTTAAAAGTAGATTTTGCCTTTCAAACATTATTTCGAAATGTTGCCATTAAAATCAAAACATCACTTTCTAACGTTAGCAAAAAATAAACAAAGCATTTAATAAATAATTGCCAATAACAATTAATGGCTATACATTTTCTTTAAAGTTCAAATGAGTTCGTTTTACTTCAAATGTCAATATACTGAATATATATTGTAAGTTAACAAATATTTTTAAATTAATCAATATATTAAACGTACTACTCAGAGACTAAATATAACGTTTTTGTAATATTAATTTTTTTACTGCTTCCTACTCAAATACCTTTGTGAAAAGTATTTGTTTTTTCTAAAATTTATGCCAAACTTTGCATAATAAAATTCAAAAACCTTAAGGAAGCACGATTTTTATAATAATAGCATAACGAAGTGCAAATAAAATATAAAAGTGTAAATTTGGTGTCAAATATATACATCGCGTTTATACTTAGACTATTATCTTTTTATATAAAGTTAAAACTATAAAATTTAAGATTAATTTAAATTTTTAATTCGAAAAAATACCTTAAAAAATATTAAATCATTGATCAACAAACCTATTAAATTACGTGTAGCGATTTTTCAATTTTCCTAACTTTAACAAAAACAATCTATAATTTGCTTGGGACTTTCTCGTACTCTAAATAAACCTGATTTTTGCGTTTAGAAAGCAAATTTCATTTCGCTTTCACAAACGTCTTGAAACTTGAGAACATAACATTCAGATTGATTGTACTGTGAATATCGAGTAGAAGAAGGCCAAGATTGAACCACAGAACCAAAGAAAAATACGTATGAATTTTAATAAACTTTTTTTGTTTAATCATATACTTAAATTACATTAAACGTGTTCAGTTTCTTAAATTATACGTAGGTAATAGTTTCTTACATTAAACGAACAAATATAATAAAGTTTAAATGTTTATTTAATAATAAATAATTAACAATTAATAAATAATAATAAGAATTGTTTATTATTAATAAATAATTAATAATAAACAATTCTTACTTTTAAATTATAAATGTTTTGGATTATGCAAAAATGTCGAAAAGTTTTTCAGAAGTTTTCAAAGGAGTGGGGGGAATAAAAATGCAAATTTTCACTTCTCATGATATAATTTAAATAACAGGTCTTTGAAGGTCAAATAAGTAATCAATCGATTTGAGTTTATCTATTAGTATTTTATATGAACTTCATGTACTGATACAAAATTTTTATCTAAACGTAACTGTCACTTAACTTTGTAAATCATTCTGTCAATAAATATCACTATTTGTTCTTAGAAATATAGATATTGTAAAACACATAATACATACTTATAGATTTTATTAATTTTACAATGTAGAAAAGCTGTTTTACATATTTTTATGCATATATTATGCAATTACGAGCCGTTCTAAATAATTAAACTGGTTTTAAAATTGTAATACTTTAATTTATGAAACTGTTAAATTGTTGTACAAAATTAAAATAATCGAAACAAAACAGATAAGAATAAAATAATATTATTTATACACATAAATTTTCCAATTGTTGCATTTTTAAAAGATTAACCAAGTGAAAGGATCATTTTATCTACAATAAACTTATTAAACACTTTGATTATAAAAACACACTTGAGTTTTAGTGAAATTTGCCAACACATTTGAAATGATCTACGGTTAATATATAGAAATAAACTTCAATTTTTAAGAATTGACGCTTCTTAATTTCATGTTTTAAAAACTTTTTAGTTTCACATTTTAAGAAATGTAATTTCATTTTTGGGATAAATAAACCTTAAAAACGTGTTGCTTAAATTTTTATATTTAAAGAAATGATTAAGAAACATTGTCATAGTATAAATTTTTTTAATAAATAAAAATTGAAAAGTTAGATATATAAAATGATTTTTACAAATAAAAAATAACATTTTTTTCGTGAGTTCGAAATTTGTTATCAGTCTTATTTATTAGGCTGTGCTAGAATGACTACTTGTTGTACCACTGATGGCATTAAAAAGAGCAGCGCTGTTGCGTTTAAAGCTTGTAGTATGCTCGTCAGGCCAAACTGTTTCTCCCAGAAGAGAAGTTAGATTCTGACAAAACTTTTGGTAGTTTTCCCGAAGAGCTTCTTGATATTCGTATTGATCTGACGTAATTAACTTACTGTTAATTTGGAGGGCAGTGTAGCAGATTTTTACAAATTCTCTGCAATAAAAAATAAATATTAATTATATTAACAATGCTTTTATCTAATATTATTGAAATTATTTTAGATTTCATTTATTTACCTGAAAACATCTTTCAATTCCTGCACTAATTCATCAGGATATTGCGTGGATATTTGTGGATCCAAAAATGCACTAGCATAAGCTAATGGACCAGCGTTAACTGTAACGCAAACACTTCCTTGAAGTTTCAATTGTAATTTTTTAGCATCTGTTTGTTCACTATTTAATGCCACATCTTGCAATTCTTGTACTCTCAGCCTCATTTCGTCTAAAGCAACTTCAATGGGGCTTAAATCGATTATATTTTTGTCAATTACTTTGATCCGTTTTTTTACGTATGGAAAAGAATATTCCGCTAAAATTAAAAAATAATTTTTTTTCATTTTACAAAACATTATAATTTATATTAAATAATCAAAAATATTATACGCACTCGTAAGAATAGTTCTACGTTTCCATTGATTTTGCGGATTTCCTCTAGCCCTGTTACTTTCTTGAGTAAAAGGAATTTCAAACATAAAACAGCATATATCATGGTTCCGTTCAAATTCTGTTAAACGGGCTTCCAAGTCAGTTTCGTCAAAATAGGGCGTTACAAAAGTAACTTGTATATACGCTAATTTAGGATCCAAATCAGAAATCTGAGTAACTTTGGAATCCATTATTATTCTAACGTTTTCAGCTCCAAACTTTTCCGAATACAGATTTCGTAACCGTTCAGAAATTTCTGAAAGGTTAGTAACTTTTGGCTCTTTATAAATATACTCCAAGCCGTGTTCTTGTTCAAAATGAGCCTAAAAATAAAATAATAAATGATTATTTATTTTATAAGAGGAATTTAGTGTGTTTAATAATAAAATAATTAATAGTTTTTTCACACGTGTTTTATTTGAAACCATCAAATTTTATGAAAGGAAGAACTTTGCACTTCATTTAGTTGCATCGATAAAAAGCTTCTTAATCAAAGGAATTTACATACAAATACATTAACAGGAAATAAAAGATTATTAATAACTTCAAACAGTGCAAGTATTATTTATGACGTTTTATATTCACTATCTAATTTGAAACCGGGAATATTCATCTAGTATGTGTACATAGTTATTGAGTTATTACTTTTAAAATAATTTGATTTTGACATGTATCGTTTCCAAACAAATTAATAATCTTTAGTTTTTTCCAAATTATAAAAAAAATTTTATAATTTTTTTGTTTATAATAGTATTAAGAGTATTAAAACTAGAATTTCAGAGTTAAAATTTTCCCTTAAAAACGTCAAATATTATATGACATTCTTTAAAATTAAGTATATAACGTACTAAAAACTTACCGATCCGAAGAAAGCTACTTTATAAAATCGTCCAAGCAATCTTTTACCATTTTTATTGACTTGTATTACTTTATTATAAGCTTGTGACAAATGTGAATAACAGTTTGCTAAAGCTTGGTAATTCCTTTTTTTTTCATACATCGGTATGATCAAACGGTACAATTCTCCAAGTAATTCAAAACGCTCTGCTTTATCCAGTATTTCGGCACAGTTTTCCAACTGTTCTAATAAAATGTGCTCATTATAATGAATATCTTGAACACCGGCATCGAGTTTAAGATCTTTCTCGTCTTTTGGAATATTTTTTGATATTTTTTCAAATGCCTCAGCACCCCATTCATTTAGTTTATTTAATTTTAAATATTCAGCTATTAATGCAGAAATGTGCAATTGGCAGCAGGCTGCTTCAGAATGGTTTCCGTTTTGCATGTGATTTCGAGCCATGGTTTCCAACCAAGTATGTCTTAATTCTGGTGTGCTGGCATAAGAATTTGCTAAGCTGTGTTCAAGGTCCAGCAACATTTCTGGATCGTTATTATGCTCCCTCATCTGTGCTGTTGCCATTAGAACTGTTCTTATTCTTTTATTTAAATCTTGAACTTCTAGAGGAAAACTAGTTCCTTTCATAACTTTATCAGAACAAGCATAACTGTTTATTAGTGACAATGATTCTTGAAATCTTGAATTATTTAATCCAGTAATTTTTCCTAACATTTGTGAAACCGAAATTATAACCTGAAGTAAAAAGAAAATGTTTAATAATGTTTTTAATTACACGTTTTCACTAAAAATTTTCTACAATTATCTTAGTTACTTATTATTTATAAAAAGGACGATTTAAATACCAGTTATAAATAAATATTACTAAAAAATAAAGCAGTATTATTTTTAAAAGTTCGTATTACCTGAAGATGAACCCGCGTTAGCCCTTTTCTACTTGTAAATTCAAAGTTGCTGCGCATGAGTAAATAAAGTAAAGCGCAGGATTCTTGTCTTACAGAACTTAATTTGCTATTACAACATCTGAGTAATTCATAGCATAATCGTCCACAAAGTACTGCACTACCTGCAATATGAAATTTTATAAATAATATAAAAATAAGTAATATTAATTAATTTTAGTGCTGAAGATTGAAAAAAAAATGTCTCTTGTTCATCAAAATTTATAATTAATTACCTTGAAATAATGTCATTGAATAATTATTTAGAAAAGCTCTCAAACTAGCAAAAACATGACATAATAAACTTTCTGATTGACCAATTTGTAGGAACGTCAGATAAACATTAACTACTTGTTGTACCACTGTATTACTTCCGTTCGCTTCTAACAGTAAATCCTGTAATTTAATTAATTATATTTTATAACATAATAAACAACTAAATTAAATATTAACAATGTTAGTAGTATTTACGTTACCTTAAAATGCATACAAAATAGTCCTAAACAATCAAGAACAATTAGACCAACTTCAACCGCCAAGTTGGCTTGCATCTTAGTATGATGCTGATTTTCATAATCTATTTCTAACAAATTTTCTCTAACTCCACTTGAGTTTTGAAGCTGAAGCGTACCAGTAGTAAGGCAAGAATCGTTATTAAAATCAGGAGGAGCCATTCTTGCTGGCAAAGTCATGGATTTCACAGTCTTTGGTTTACTAAGATCATCTTCAGTTTTTGTAGGTAACTGCCTCTTACCAAGATATTTAAAACTATGAAGGCTTAATCTATCGAAATAATAAAAGTATTATAGGGCTGAAGATTTTTTTGTTTTAAAAGTAACTAATAATTTTTAGTTAGGCTAATGCAAATGTACTTACTCAAGAGATAATAAAAATTTCTGGATTTCAATTTCATTACATTGTGTCCACCAAACGGTAATTTGGTCATCTTCCAAATACTTTATTACAAATAGGAAACAAAGTAATATATCTTTGATTTCCGAGGCTTGAAATTTGTCGAACCTGGGGGAAGCAGCGGTCTGCGATATACTAACTGAACGGGAATGTCCTGATTCTTTTATTTCACCATTGCTTTCTATTGGCTCGCAATGGTGAATGGTAGTTTCTTGAGACGCATTTGATTGAGTAATACTAGACAAGGCAGATAAATCAGATGCAATACTTGTACAGGAGTTTCCATTAACTATTCCGTGACCAGCAATAGCAGCTAAGTATGCAGAGTCTCTTATACTTGTAGAGCCTTTGATTGGCGATGATTGGGACTCTATATTTGAAGAACATCTAAAAATAAAATAAATTATTTTAGTCTATAATGATGTACATTAATATAAAGATTTCATTTTATTCTTCTGACCTGTGGGAAGATCTAACAGGTGTACTAGTGGTTGTGCAAATTCCATTGACGTGATTTTCGATGCCTACTGTTGTGCAATTCATTTCTTGACGAGAAAAAGAAGTCAACGTACGATTGCGAATACTATTTGTTGAACTTTGTTGTACTTCATTTTTATTAAGATTATCAGATTCTAAACGATCGAGATTTTCTAATACAATAGTTATCCAAGGAATATATAAAGATGCTATTCTACTCATTCGTCCCTGCAAATCAAATGCATAAAATGAAATTGATAAGCTATTATTCAACTATAAATTAGTCAATTTAAATGATTTGAAATATTGTATGTACCTTATCCTTATATCTATCATCTATTTCATGTTTAGCTAATAAATCTCTCAAACATGATATAGCGACTTTTCGAATCTGCACACTTTGGGTTAGCGATATTTTTACTTGCTGGAGAATAAGTCCTGCGAGGAAGTGGTACTTGCAAAAATTTTCCGTTAAGTAATATTCATTACTTAATGTATCTGAAATATATACT
This sequence comes from Ormyrus pomaceus, assembly GCA_900474385.1. NCBI lineage: Eukaryota > Metazoa > Arthropoda > Insecta > Hymenoptera > Ormyridae > Ormyrus > Ormyrus pomaceus. Next base: position 57,191 of record UCOM01000175.1, read on the forward strand.
ATTTTAATAACTAAATTTATAGCGCTAATACTTTTAATATATCTTAATGTAGAGTAAATATTTGATTTTTCATATGAAGAAATTATTTGGAAATGGAATAATTCTATAAAAAAATTTTAACATCCCTATTTCCTGATTCAATCAATAATTTGTTACAGGATCAAGTTAAGTAATTCTATTATCTACGAGGGTTTGTAAAACTTTTATTAAAAATCTATTTAAACAAAATAATAAAAATTGAATGTTGCATATTTACTTTTTACTATTCATTAAAATAAACAAAAATTTAATATATCGCGGTGTAACTATATAAAAGTGTATATAAAATGTATGTAATTAAAAAAAAAGTAATAAAATTTATATTCAAAAAACGCAGTGTTAGAATATTATGAGTATGCTTAAAAACGGTGCTTTATGAAAAATTTTAAGTACATGCTTTTCTACTTTGTGCAAGTACCAAGCAAAAGTGTCTTGTCCAATACTATAAAAAAAAATATCGATGGATTCTGGATTTAGAATAAATAATCTTAATAATATTTAATTTTGAATTGCAGAGATAATATATGCAAATATTAAGTATCCATACTTATGCCCTCTCAGATTTCATAGTTTAAAGACCCAGTATCCATAAGTGTTTCCATTGAATAAATTGCTTTATTTAAAAGCTTTATGAATTAAAAGAATTAAGTTTAATTCTGTTTTTTTAAATATATAGAATTATGCTTTTAAAAAAAATTAAATTTAATATTAATGTTTTATAAAAAAAATACTCAGAAGATCAATAAGCATATACATTTTTTAAAATATTTACAAAATTGCATTATAAAGCAACTTATTTAACTTTTAAGTGAATTAAAAAATGTTTAATAAAAACACATAATCAGTTGGTAAAATTTTAAACGTACCACTGTCTCCAGACTCACTGTCATTATCTTTGTACAAGCAAAAAATACAATAATAATATATTTAAATTTATACTTTTTAGTCTTATGTACCTAAATCTGTATAATTTTACTATACCTTTTGACGTCATCCAAGCTTGCATTAATGGCAAATTAAAAGAAATATAATGTTCATGAGAACATATAATTTGAATAAAATTAAATTTTAAATCGTTTAATGTACGAGAACTTTCAAATGCGAATTTTTCTATATACACATTAATTAATCTAAAAACGAATCCTCGATCCATGAAAGTGAGGCAATGCTAGAAAGAAAAATTTTAAAAATTTTCAATATTTTATATTAAAAAACAATTAAATTGCAATAATTTTGAAGAAATTTACCTTTAGAAATTGTGCAATACTTTTATTAAGAGCACAAGTTTCCAGTGACATTTCTTTATATTTATTCATTACATGAATTATATTTACTTCTACAAATGATTCTATTAGCTCTTGATATTTTTTTGGAAATCTTTCAAATCGATGCATCTGAGATAAATTTATTTAAGATGAAGTATTTTCTTCATTTTAAAAAAATGATATGCATATGTATACTAATAAATATAAGTATACCTTAATTCTTCCAGTAGAAAGAAGATGCTGGGCCATGCTCTTTATTATAATATCAAAGATCAAACCAGAGTGGTTCATAAACTTTTTCAGTATCGAAAAATCAGTATTATTTGGCAACAATAAACCGTTTAAATATTTAGTAAGTTGTTCATGAACTGTTAAATCAGAATTATTTACATTCTCATTTTTTGGTGTTACAAACACAAACTAAAAAAAGAAACAAGTATTTTTAGTTATATCTATAAAGTATTAAGAGTTAACATTTTTCCAAAGGTTCATGGTTTACCTTAATGTAGGCTAATAAAATTTCTTGACGACCAGCTTCATATATAATATTAATTATATGAATTAATAGTCTAACAATACATTGACCAACTTCATCACTTACGTTACATATTAATAAATTAAATAATTGACTCAATATCGTTGGCAAAAATGCTATTGTTGTTCCTAATTGAATAGCATGCGCTGCTTTTAATACTTTACAAGCTTCCGCATCCGATGGAACTGCAACTGGCATTGGACCCAAAAGTTTTTCAGCACAAGTAAATAAATTATGCAAATGTGCATCTTTAGTAAAAACTGTTGAATTTATTCGTGCGGAAATTGTAAATATTGGTTTCTGAGACTCAATCCATAATATGTCTGGTCCGGCATTCTGTTCAAAATTAGGATTTTGTATTAAATTTTATTAGTATTTTGTATTTTGGTATATTTAAACTTTCTATTCTTTTAATACATATGCAAGTTCACTTACGCCTTTCCCAAGACCAAGTGGTTGTACTGATAAATATCCTTCAGGTAAATGTGTAGCTACTGGCAAAATCTGTGTATCTTCATCAACAAGAGCAAATCTGAAAAATGTAAATTATACATAGATAATAAATATTAAACGGAATTTATATTTTTTATTAACGGAATTAACTTACCGGCCCTTATTTAATACCGGTAGCCAAGCATAACCAAGGCAACTCTCAATCCCATTATCCTTTTTCTTACTTACATCACAACTTATGTGATAAAAAGTAAATAATAAATGATGCTTGCAGTGAAGTTTAAGAGGTAGCCTGATTTTTATTTCTTCATACCAGGATGGAGTTGCATTATGATGCAAAACTGGGCAAGAAGTTCTTGAAACTAAAAGGGTTTCTCCAGGACGACCGTAGATGCACTAACAGATATATTTATGAATTTATGAGAGTTAATTCTAAGAGTTAAAGAAATTTAAAAAATATTGGACTGTAGCTTACTCTTAATGGCTGTACTTTTTCACTGTCACTATCTCGCATTTCAACGATACATGCAATATTTCTTGCTCTGCTAAATACTTTTTGTGCATCAAATGAAAGACTTAATGGATATACATAAAGATGATTTATGTAAGTTGTGTATGGATGAATATTTCTTTCAGATATACTTTCGAATTCAGCTATTTCTAATGTAACTTCAGATTTTGGTGGACTAGGAAAAGGTTTTAAGGGTACAAAAGAAGTTGTAAGAGAATCTGCAAAATCAAAATTTGTAATTTAATTATCTTGTTCATTTAAGTTAGAAAATATAGAATCATTTTATCTTACTGTCTGGAACTTGTGTGATGGCTTCAATTTTAACTTGAATCATGCCAGGTATAATTGTTAATTTATTGAGTTTATCTGGCCTGTAACAATTCAATATTAAAAAAGTAAGAAATTTAATAGAAATTAGTAGAATAAAATATAATTTAGAGATAAAATATTATAACATTTTTGAATATGTTAAAATATTTAAACTTACTTTCTGTATTCTGAAAGCAGCTTTAATATATCTTCATCTTTTATTTTATTTCCCTCTTGTCTGTATACAGCTGGGAACTCTGGTGAAGTGTCTAATTCATTGCTGTACAATCGAAACAATGGCTTTGCAGACCAGGCAAAAGGCATTCTGTATTTCCCTAATCTATAAAATAATTCATATATAATATCTAAATATTTCAAATTTAAATTTCTAAAGTAGAGTTAAATATTAGTTTTTTAAGAGAAAATACCTTTGATAACAAGTTTGAACTTGTTTAAATACTTTCATGCCTAAGCGAGAATCTTTGGCAGCACGAATGTATGGCTCGCAAGTTTGATTAAGACCTCCTTGTAAAATTTTATCAATTCTTAGAACAAGAAATATATCTGGATGTGGATTACTTATATTAAAAATTGCTTGCTTTAATGTACTAATCCAAGCAACTTCTATTTTTTTTAAATCATCTGGTAATTCTTCTGAATTTTCTTCAGAACTTTTGTCTTTAAACATAGTTCTTATATATTCGTGATTAATATTGAAATAAAAATTTTCGCATAATTTCCGATTATTTTTTGCATCAAAAACACTCAAAGTTGTATAATAAGGTTCGACTTGGCACACAATTTTCTGTTCATCAATGGGAACTTGTAATCTAAATTTGATAGTTTCACATTTTATAAAAATTCTTTGGTTAAATTGTTCTTTATATGGCTCTACATTACTTTCATTTGGAGAAGAAATTTTTTGATGAGTTAGATACATAAAAAAAAGGTTTTTTCTATTTTTTTTTCTTGCTAATGAAATGCTAAGATCTGTTTCTTGAGAATATTTAATTAGCTGTGGATTCATACTCTGTTCTAAACCTCTTAATGTACCAAACATCTAAAAAATAATAAAAATTTACAATGTATATCTCTTTAAATAAAAAAAATATCATATTATATTGAGATACATACTTGATTTGACTGAGGCAATGGTGAACTATTACAAGTTTTTTCCAACCAAGCTGCATGTTTTTCTTCTTGTTGTTTATAATGTTGAAGAACAGCATTAAGCTTTACTATCCAATCTTGAAAATCTTTTTCATTATCAGCTGCTAGTGTGTATGATTTATGTGGTCCATTCATTTTTAATTCAAAACAGAATTTCCCCCGCTTTGGATTCCGTAAAATTTCTGTACAAAAGTCTAAATTAGCAATTTTCACATCACTTTTCCTTTCATCCTTAAAAAACTCTAAAATATATGTGCCATCGACTTGTTGCCTTAAATGGCAAAAACGTCTTTTAAAAGACTTTGATCCAATATTAGAAAACATTATGCGATCACTAACTCCTATTTCTGGTCCTTTCATTAAATATCCTTCCTTGGAAATACCATCGCTTTTCATTACATCCTACAAAAATATTTACATTCATTTACACATATTTTCAAATTTGATCCTAGTAAAAAATGATATTAAAAAATTACTTCATCTATTTGGTCAACATCCACATCAACTTCATACACTTCATCATTCAATGAGTTCTCAGCATTATTTTTGTTGTAACTATTATCAAATAAAAATTCTTACTAATGTGAATTATGTTTTATAACAAATAAATTTAATTAATTTATTCATTTACCAAGGAAGATCAAAGTAAGATCCACTATATGCAGAATATTTATAGTGTATTAAATTCCAGTCAGAAGAATAATTTTTTATACATTCTTTTGTAAATAAATTCAATTCATCCAATGTTGTATTCGGAACAGTTGTATCTTCTGTACGATATTGTCTAGGGAGAGTGACATGCTAAAAAAATTTTATATTTAATGTATTGCTCTACTAATTTTTATATGCAAATTAAATTATTAAACATTAGAAAATATTTCGTTGTGCTGCAAAAAAATAATTATTATAAAAATTATTAAACAAATGTCATAATCTTACGGAAACGTCATCGGAAGGATATATTAATAATTCCCTATGTCCATCGTTGTGAAGGAGAGTTTTATTTTTTAAAATAAAACTTTCAAAATCTATAGGATCAACTAAATGCATTTTATTCTGAAAAAATAAAAATTCACAATTTAAACAAAACAGTTAATTTACAAGTATTGCAGCAGAGTGTAAACTTGATGTAAACATTATTTTAAACTGTACCTGCACTGTGCTTTCTCGGACAACTTGCGATACAGTTTCCCGTAATTGCGCAGCCATTCCGGGCTTTCCTAAAGCTCGAGTAAACTTTCTCTCACTCATTTTTTCGTCTATCTTTATCTAAATATCTTACTTAATTTACCGGCTAAATATCGAATTTATAGTATTTCATAGCCTTGTTTTTAATTATTTTGAATAAAAGCAATTGTGGAAAGCATTTGTGTAGTATCATAACAGTGTCATTTGCATCCAAAAAAATGGAATTAAGTAGTAAGTGTCAAACAAACAGATGTAGGTACATTGTACGTTGTTTTGAAGTAAACATTATGATCCGTTCTAAAACTTAACCTATTTTCAAACTTAAGTTACTAAAGTTGCAAGTTCTCCAACCCAGGGACCAGATTGATAACCTCGATTGTTCGATTTTCGTTTCGAGTGACAGAAGTGCGGGATTTTTAATTTTGCACACAAGATCATAATTTATTTTTCATGTTATGAAAATATTATAGTTTTTTACTTATATAAAAAACAGCTAAGTAATTAAATCTAAAAATTGATAATGTCATATATGAAACTGATTCTTACTTTTAAATTTTATAAGTAGTTTTTTCTAAAATTAATCGAATACTTATTGTATAGTAATTTAAATTTTACAATTCAATATTCAACTGTAAACATTTAAAGATCTAAAATAATAATAGCTAAATTTTATCCTCGGTACCTATATTTCTGAAACTGTTTATAAATTTTATGATTTATTATTCATATCAATTTTTCAAACAAGTACATACATTTTTGAACTAGCATTTATTATTTGATTACTTAATGTACCTATACTTCCGTACAAAACGCTTTGTCTACTTGTATGGTGTGTATGCAGATATAACTCATAGTCATAGCTGCTTAACATCTGTATACATTATACAGTTCTGGTCTCAACTCTGCCGTAGATCAGCTATATTTACTCATGTTTAAGTTGAAAACCTACCACTTGCTGAATTGATTGTTTATTTTTCTGAATTTGATCTGATTTACGTGATTTAATATAAACTCTACATCAAAATACTTATCGTTTAAAAAAAATCTTTATCTGCTTAATTGATACTACATAATTCTTTTTTGATTTGGCTGCAATTTGCAAAGAATATTAATATAATTGAAATAAAGTAACATGTGAGTACATCGTAATATGCTGTTAAGCATACTATTAAATAATTAATTTTGTAAAAATAAAATAATGAAAGAATTTGTACTCTAATATATTCATAGTGTCATTTTTCGCAGAATCATGAAATTTATGCCCAAAGAAAGTGGTCAATTTATAGCTCAGTTAGCACAAGACGTTTCAATTGAAGAAGATGGAGTTCGAACTGTAGCAAATGAGGTTAGTGCCTTTTATAATTCGATTGGTATAATTTGAAAAAAATTATTTTTTTTAAAGATTAAACTTATAAAAATACTTTTTTATCAATTAAAAATTAAGAATAATCCATTAATAACTTCAATGTGATCTGTAAAATATGGTTTAAAACTATGACTATAGGCATAGTTAAAAACAATATTATGAACAATATTAACAAAAAATTTTTAAATAAAGTATATGTGCATTAATTGTTTTTATTTTAATTCATGCCGATTTTTACGTTAGAAATTAACCAATCGACTTATTAAATAACATTACGCATCAATATCACACAGCGTTGATATTAATTGACGCGGCGGGTATTACAGTTTACAGTCGAATTTGAACCACCTCGTAGTAAAGCTTTAGATTACATTATTAGAGATATAGTATATATAAATACAGTAGTATCCCAAGGTCAGGTCCGGAACAGATCGCGAAATGGAACTAGATCATGTATCAATTTTAATAAATTAAATTATAAATTTTACGTTTTGAAATAGACAGTAGCTAATTGGTGAAAACAAGATTTAATTCAATGTACCTGTTAAAAATAGATCTGTTTAAAACAAATCAAAATTTTTAATTTAAATTGTTTTAATTTCTAATTTGGATTCGATGAAATCTGTAAAAAACGCAGTCGAAATAAATATTTTCCGAAAAAATTCGTAAATCTAAGTTATTATTGACGTAAAATTTATTAATGTTAAAATATTTTCTTTAGATTGTAAAAAAATTTAAAAAAAATGAATTGAGCCTCGATAATTACTCTCAACATATTTATCATCCCGATTCAATAACTGGTCCAAAAATTGTTGATTGGCTGTTAGTATTGGATACTTTAAATTTCTGTTTCTGGAACGATTCGGGGACTCCAAAATGGACAGTAAATGAAACAACTGGCTACTTTGCCCTTTGTTCTGCTGTAAAAAGAGCAATTGACGTAAGTAATTATGATTACACTATTATTTTAGGAGGATATAGATTATGCCGTTTGTATAAATCAATGCTAAACATTTAATGATTTTGTTTTAGGCAGGTATTCCAATGACTGATTGTGATTATATGTTAAAAGTAACACGTGAAGAACTTGAAGAAGTTTTAAAAGGCGACGCAGGTAGCGGAGAAATACCTCTTCTAGATGAACGAGTAAAAAATTTAAATGAAGTTGGGCGAGTTTTGAAAGAAAAGTATAATGGTATATTCTAAATCGTTTGCAATAATTTAATTTTTTATTTAGTGAAATCGCTTTTATTCTGCTCCTCGATTGACGTTTGGTTTAGATTTTAATTATATTTATTATCAAGAATAGCGATCTATTGCTGTAATATGTGACGTAAAATATTTTTATGAATTTTCGATGACTATTTTTTAAGCTACATACGTAGTTTTCAGCAATTTTAATTGTAACAGTTTCTGTCTTTTACAGGTACGTTCGTAAATTGTATTGAAAAGTGTCAGAACTCGGCAGAAAAGTTATTAAACCTTATAGTTGCAGATTTTCCTTGCTTTAAAGATGAAGCAAAGTATAAAACGCATGAAGGTAATTCAATTTTTCACATTTATAGATGCCCAAAAATAAATTATATTCTCAGTCTTAATAAAATATTCATTTATTTTTTATAGTATCCTTCTACAAAAGAGCACAGATTTTAATCGCTGATATATGGTGTTGTTTCAAAGGAAAGAATCTCGGAGCTTTTAATGATATTGATTTTATTACAATGTTTGCTGATTATAGGGTACCACAAGTACTATTGCACTTTAAAGCATTGAAGTACAGTAGCTCATTAATGGAAAAACTTCGTTCTAGTAAGTAAAAAAATTGGGTGTACTTAAAAATTTAACTTTTGATCATGAAATTTACCACTATTATTTAAAGTTCTAATGTAAAAATGATTTTAAAAATTTCAGATACTATTCTAGAACCTGGTTCTGAAGAAGAAATAGAAATTCGAGGGTGTTCCATTGAAGCTATCGAAAGGGTACGTGAAAAACTTGAGCATCGTTTTTTAAAGGATGAGTCTATCCCACTCGAAGATATAGCTGAATTTAATTCCATAGTTATCGACTTTTTTCTTTGGGAATACCGTAGAGAGAATGCCAAAGCTTTAGAGCAAATTCCTTTTCATAAAACTAGAACAATATTCTATTAAATTTCAAATAACAAGTAAATATACTATTAGTTGTATTAAATAGATGTGATTCTTTTTCTACGATTATCGTATTAAGATATTTTTATAATTAAAATAAAAATAATTTATAAAATTTTTAATGTTTATTTGTTAAAAATTATTCAAATTCGCTTATTTAATGTAATTTAATTTTTCTTAACAAAAAATTCATTACATTATTTATTTATTCTTTTTTATTTAGTTACATTATTTATAAAATCTATATTTTTTAAATTAATGATATAGAAATTTTAGAGTCGATAAGAAACAATGTTTAAGTAAATTAGAATTAAAATAATTTAATAATCATATTGATCTCATTGATTTGCGACGACCGATAAACTTTTGAGATTAATACAATTTTTTGTAAGCATTGAAATTTATTTTTGTCGTGAAAAGAAACTGGAGAGGTATTTAAAATATTAAAAGTTATCTATCTAATCGATTTTATCAACTTAAATGAATACAATGCAATTTCCATAAGTTATGCTCGTTTTTTAGGTTCACTACAGGTACGGTTTCAACCGTTTTAAAATAAAAATACAACATTTTTAAAATATAACAATTGGGTTTTATATTTTTCATTATTCTTTGATAAAGAAATTTTTAGAAAACTTCGTTACAGATTTTTAACAGTAAGAATAAATCAATATTTGCATGGAACACAAGAAATTAACATATTAGTACTATTGTGAAATTATTTTTTTTTTTTAATATTTCCACTTTTTTCGTTTTAGTAAAACTCAACTCTTTCTTTTTATTTTACATAATGTTTAACTTTAACCAATACGTACATCTTAATTCTACTTGTAAATTAACAAGTTTATCGCAAACCTTCTCTAAATTCTTTTGATAAAAACCTTGCTGTTAAACTATGTAAATGCTTCGCTGGTCGTTTTAATCTAACATCTGAAGAATTGGGTTTTTCAATTTCTGTCCTTTGAACTGGTTTTAGAAGCTGCAATATAAAATGTATAAAATTATTATATATAATTTTCTTTTTATAACTAATTATTTTTTAAAAAAAAAGTCGGAAATTAATATTACCGTTAAATTTTTATCTTCTTGTCTTTGGTCAAAAACTTGCACAAGTTTCTTTACTGATGGCAAAGATAATTTAGCGATTGCATAATCATCGTCGCAGTTGACCGAATTAGTGAATAATAAATCTTCTGACGATTTACATGGCAAATCTAAGATTTCAGAGTTTTCTCGTTTTTCACGCTTTTCTACATTTTTTACAAAAAAATATTCATCTTCATTATTCGATCTTTTTTGTAGTTCAGACTTATAATAATTCAATCCTTCAACAGATTGACTTTTTGAGAGTTGATTTTCCGAATCTGGAATTCCGATATTAAACTTATCCGTAGATTGATTATTCGTAGAATTACAACTATGCACAGATTTTGGAAACTCATTTTTTTGTTTAATCACATTGCTTCTTCTATCATGTTTTTGGCATGTGGAATGTAAATTCACCGTATTTATATTATTTTTTTGTTCCTTTCCTAAACTTTTAATGCAATTTTCAAAAGTTGGGGATAAAAATTTATCAGGATTCTTTAAACTGTCTTCAGATTTCTGATTACAATTTTTTTCACTGTCAAATTTCGTACAATTAATTTTTGAGTCCACATTAGTTAACTTGCTGTCATCATTTACTAAACAATGGAATATTGTGTTATTTTTCTCGGCTTTGTTCTAGAATAAAAAAAATATATATTTCAAATAGCCTGTAAGAAAATTGTTTAAACTATGTATATTAATTAATTAATTTGTTAATTAATTACTTTATTTAGTAATTAATTAATTTTAATTATTAATTATTAATACAAAATAAGTAAAAAAACCTGTAATTCCAGATCCATTGTTGAATTCAAGGGTAAACTTATCAAATTTTTTGACTCAGCAAGACCAGTGGATTTAATTAATTCTTGATTTGCATTTTTAGAACAATCTAAATTTGTATTGTAATTTGTGGTGACTCTGTTCGTAAATTGCAAATATAAGATCAATAAATAAAAGTAGAAATCAGTTGAGAAATAGTATTCAAATCGAAAAAAATTTATAAAAAGTATTACCTTGGTAAATCGGAATATTTCATCAAATTTTGGTTTAAAAGAAGCCTTTTTTGTATGTTTTCTTTACTATAAGGATTATTTTTTATTGGAACAGCATTTTCCCATTTTTTATGTTCTCGATCTGCGATCGAACCTTAAAATAATATTAATATTTAATAATAAGTTGTTTGTATTGACTTTTTCAGAACGCAAAAGGTATTAAAACATTTAGTATAAACAATAGTATACCTGGCTTTGGTGGAGTAAACAAATCGATATCTACTTTATTCACACCTAAATCACAACCATCAGTAGTAGTAACTCCATTTTGGTTAATTGCATCCAATTGACATATCCTATTAAATGATGAATGTGGAATTAAAAAAATAATACAAATAAATAATATACATATTTGAGTATTACTTCGATTCGCATTCATTATAATGAGAATAAAGATTAATACTATAATACTATTATACTTTTTTATACATGCCTCTGCCATGTCAATTTCTGTTTTTTCTCAAGACACTTTAATACAGGAATTGATTGACAAAATTAAAGTTACTTTACCTACTTTGTCTTTCCCGTTCTTCAGAAGAATCATTAATGTTGGAATACTTATCAGTAAAATTTGTTTGATTCAAAGTTTCTTCTCTTTGAATCTGTTGAGATTTATTTTTAAGCATTTTGGATTTTGAGTTACTTTCTTCAATCTCATCATTTGAAATTTCTGAGATCGACATTTGTCTCTTAACATTTAAACTTTGTTCTTCCTCTAATATATAATTACTATTTTCAGAGTTAATGATGGGAATAGTCATTGAAGTTTGAGTTTTTATAATACTAGTATCTTCTTCTCTCGAAGAAAATTCTGTGCGGACATTGCCATTTATTAAAATCAAATTTGAATCAAAATCTTTCTCTACGTTTCTTTTCAGAAAGTTGGGTGATGTTTCATCTGAATTAATTTTTTCCATAACTGCATCGTCATCTTCACGAGCAAAATTGCAATCGTTTAAAGGTATTACAAGATTTGGATTCGCTTCCTCGGTATATTTGGAAAATACATTTTTTATTGATAAAAAAACTTCATTTTCGTACTCATCGTCAGATATCGCAGAGTATTCAGAAAGATCAGACGTTTCGTCCACATCTTTGTCTCCAATCATCGCTCGATATTCTACATTTGAATTTGGTACGAACATTAGGACAGATTTGGAAGGTTGTCTATTACTTTTTTTCCGAAACAACCAATTTTCTTTCCAAGACTCTGAAAAATCAATAATCCTCGAATAATTCGTGTCAGTTTCATCTGAATTTAAACACTCATATGCAGCTGCCAACAAATTTTAAAAAAATGTATAAATTTTTATTTTGAAAATAGTTCGCAGAATTAAAAAAGTGAATAATTTGAATCTCTGCTCACCATCTATAATATCCATTCCCAATTCAGGAAATGGTACTCGGTGCGGTTGACTAAAGTTGGAGTACCTTTCGTAACTTTCGTTTTCATCTTGATTTGTAACATAAGTTTCTATTTCTTCGATTCGTTTTTCAACCTAAAAATTTTTTTTAAACTTATAATTTTTTGTCATAAATAATATAAGTGAAAGAAAAACAAAAATTACTGTTATCAATGTTGTTGATTTTGATTTAGCCGGTGCACATCCAGAAATTAGTTTGATGCTTTGTTTAGAACTTTCATCTTGAATAACTACATTTATGCAGTCACGATTTTGATTTTCCGCACCTGGAGCCATTTCCTTCGCATCTAAAAATATCAAAAAGTTTTATTTTTGATGTATTAAAGTAATAAAATTTTTATTTTTATATACATTAAAAATTTTGTAAAAACATTATTGTAACTTAAAAAATGTATATTGCTATTTAGGAAAGAAGGACAAACAGTAACATTTAACTTTAGGTACAAGATCGAAGGTCAAGAATTTATTGTTAAATGGACTTCCTTAATATACTCTTTTTCATTTTTAAAAGGATTCAAGAAATATTCTCGTCGAACGTAAAAACTGACTGCTTAAAAAGCTTTTTATTAGAAAACTCGATATTTTAGGAGGTGAAGGTTGCATCCGCATAAATCGTTAATGAGTGACCCGTTGATTTTATTTTAGTTGTTTCACAGTGTGTACATATATACTTGTTGTTTCAGTTCTCCACATTAAAAGTGCTTTACAAAGTAGTTATATATTATTCTTGATAAATTACTAATCAATCAATATTAACTGCCAATATAGTTTGAACAATGATGAAAATCATAAATATTACGTATAATATTTTGATTTCATAAAACATACACCTTTACTAACTTATATAGTTTTTCAAAATCTATTACATAAAAATAGATTTTTGGTGGACAGAAAAAAAATTACCATCATTTTTTAATATTATGCTACATAAAATGTAGATAATAACTACACCGCCAATTAAGGACAGAATATCTGATATTAATATCATTAATATATGTTTTATCAGATCTCCATGTGCTTGTAATACACATACGTAATTGTATTTTTCTTAATAAGTTCAGCAAAAAAAATAATTTATTAGCCTTTGATTTAACATTAACAATAGTTGCATTTTTCCTCAATTTTTTTTCACAAGAAAGAATATGTTTAAATATTTAATTACAACTTCAAACGTTTAGTTAACAGCACCAATTAACCATAGTAGCTTAGTAAATCAAGATAAAGTAAAACTTTCGATAAACGATAATAAACTGGCTATTAATTTGCACTCGAACGCCAGCATAATTTACAATAATCGATTACTCGCACTTAGAATTATCTGTTACATAACACCGAACAATTATTATAACGTAATCACTCGCCAAAAAAAATGATATCAAAACAATTTTTAATAGAATTTCGAGTGACTGTCTGCGCATTCAACTTGCGACTGAAGTTTAGAAACAAGACCTAAGTGACGTACTCTGGTAACTCGGCAAGGCTTCTTTTTCTTTCCTTTTCTATCTTTCGCTGCTCATTACATATGATCCCCTCTTCTGAACGTAAATTTACCAATGATGTACGTTTCTTCAATAACGCACCTATTTTTTTTTAGATCTTACCGTGCTATCAGGTAAATATCTTCCTCGAGAGGTCTTATCTACATTGTTATCTGCCGCAAGTTTCATTTCTTACACACATTATTTCTTTACTTCATTGTTTCTATTACAATGAGTACATTATTTTACACTTTGTAGTAAATGCCAATTATAATAGCAAGTAAATATACGTCATCTTTTTTTTTAAGTTTCATATTCGATATTACAGTCAAAGTAGATATAAAATCTATCAAATACTTACACCTGTATTGCAAATATTTTAATCTTTCGTCTGAATTACCTGCAGTCGGTGGTGTAATCAAAATTTCTGGAAGATTAAATTCAGAAGTCGATTGATGGATCATATTGAGTTTGCGTCGACTGCTTAGTAGCCAAAGTCTAGAAAGAAAAATCGGGGTTTTAATTTTTTATTTGCGAATATTACATTACAAGGGACAATCCTTTTAAGGGATGCTTGACCTTTGTTGGTAACAAAAAATGCAACACCACTGGTTGACAAAATACGAATCTGGACGGGAACATTTTTTTCGACATGCTAATGCTCCACAATCAATGCATTCAATACCCCGTTTAGCAATGGAAGCCTTCAGACAGCAAGCACAGTAAGTTCTTTCTATTAAAAAATGTAATCTTTTCCACTTTTCTTTTTTTCGTTCTCGCTTCGAAGTATAGATTTGATTTTGATCTTCTGTTTTAGATGCCCTGTCAAATCAGAAATTTAATAAATATTAATTGTACTTTTATTTGTTATAAAATTTTACCTTTAAAGGAAAGTATTAAAATTTGCTGCGATTTAGGATTTTGATACTTTTTATAAAAATGAGATTATTTACATTTATTTATTTTGTTAAGTTCAAAATGAAAATTAAATTTAAAATTTACTTTTGTTTTATATCTTTATTGAAGAAAGAAATTTTTACGGTCTTAAGTGCGAATCATTAAATTTTAGGTAAAATTTTTTTTTGTAGATTTTTAAACTGTGTAGATTTATGATCGTTGCATTCATTAAAAATATTCTATTATCGAATTTAATTACGACATTTCTTACATAAATTTATTACTTAATCAATTACATAATATATGTGCATGCTTATAACGTAATAGAAGGCTTTTTATCATATTCACATTTCCTATAATTTATTTTATTGTTGATCATGCAATAGATTTTTAATGAGACAAAAATTTTTTAAATATTTTAAGTGTTAAAAATGTTTCAAGGTACTTATAAAAAATCTTTTTGTCAGAAGTATTGATTAAATAAATATTTTACGTGAAAGCAAAAATTTTTAAATCTATAAAACAGGTTTTTGTAGTTTGTCAATCTTTTAAGCGTTATTATAGTGCAAAAAAGGTGCATAAAAATATTTACATAACATTTAGTTTGTAGATTTAGGTTTACAAGTAATACATACGCGAACTTTCAAAGGTAGATATAAAAATATAGTTTACATAAATCTCAGGGGAAAAAGTCACTTATAATTTATCGAACATATCAAATAAAAACTAGTCTCTATCGAAGAATATTGAAGCGGCTCGCACTCCGGGACTTTCATCTTCTCTTTCAGACTCAGCAGTTATAACTTTTACTACCATAACTTCGATTGTTATAAGTAAAAACAAAACCATGAATGTTGCCATATTATATCTTTCTTGGGGCGTCACAACTCTGTCACTTTCAACCAACAACGATGTTAATATTGATGTAACAAGAATCGCCATTTCTAATTGTATACGGCGTTAAATTTTAACAACAAAAAACTTTTTTTTTTTAAGTAAAAGGATTTCGAAAGTTCACTATATTACACTTGCAATTCACATAACCGTATTCCATTCTTCTGATTCTCTCATGTAAACTCAATATAAACGCGTATTTCTTACAAAAACTCCTTTTTTAATCAGTTTATTTAAATAAGTTTTTCGAACAACCGTTTAAATAATATTAAATAAAATCACTTGTGCTTAAACAATTCATTAATTTATCACATAAATAATCACTTTTTTTATAAAAACTTTTGAAATATGTACACTACGACAAATTGTGAACTAATGCATAACTACATGCGACTAATCTCATTAAATTACACGAAATTTTAATAAATTTTTATTAAAATACAGCATCGGCACGATAGCAATGCTTTTACACCGGCAGTTTGCGTTATGCGATTATGTCGACTAGATTGTGCTGTCTAAATTACGCAACGGGCAATTTAAACTTTCTCTTCTGGCCGAGGCGCCAATCACAATAAATGCAACATCACAAGAGCCGATTCACTTTTTGCACTGATTCGAGGAAAGAGCAGGTCGCGCGACCGATGAATATTCTCAAATCCGGGCCGGAAATTAAGCGCGAGGTAAGTTTCGCGCATTGAGCTCCGGTGGGCGACTGTTTTGAAAGTGACAACGGCGTTCGAGCGGTCTGCTGCGAACTCCCCAGGTGAAGAAGCCGATGGTAGGAGTTCAGTCTTATGTCATAAAGTGCGCCTGTTGGACCGGCTTTCAGAGCTCTCGGACCCGATTGAGCCTTACTTTCACTATTTTTGGGCGAGAGTCGCCACTGAAAATGTGGGTCCGAACCGCGGTGCGCTCCACATATTCAAAAATAAATCTGACAAACGCATCGCGAGCTGTATATATTGTCGTTTATCGGAAGAAGTGCTTAACTTTTGAAAAAAAATTCTTAATATAACGTTTAATTAATAAATTAATACACACGGTGTCCCACCTGTTTTTCTTGCTTCTTCTGGGTAGTATTGTCCTCAAAACGAAAATTTTCATATGGTTTTGAGACGACTTTCGCGGGTAAGCAACAAAATTAATTTGTTCTTCAATCCGCGAGCCGTTAATGGTTATAATTAAACTGTTAAAATATTGTGCTGAACTACACTGTATATTCTTGAAGAGAGTCAAATAATCGACTGGTTGCAGCGGTTACCTTTTAACAATGAACAGAGCGCTCGGGTTGGATGACTCCCCCTATGCCTACCCAACTGACACGTAGTAGCTTCCGGCTTCCCTTTTGTTATATACGAGACACCTTTGTTTTTATATGGATCAGTATCGAGTGTTCCAAAGCGCTCCTTCGCTCGCCGTTTACTTTTAAAGACTTTGATGGAACGCGCTCTGAATTTAAAAAGCTTCAACATACCATTCATGATATATACCTGCATCTTTTAGTCTATTCGCACACTTAGCGCCTTTTCCGCTATTATACCGCATGCCGCTAGAATGTATAAACATTATATTTGTATTGGCACCTATAACTTAAAGAAATAAGGCTTATAAGGATTGGATTTCAGGCGTTGGTATTATTAAATTTTTCCTTTCCCTATCGTAGCTTTTATTACAGCTGTTTATTGAGTTCGCTGCATCGATTAATTAGGTACGTATCGCTTAACTTAATTATATCATATTTATTTTGATTACAAGCGATTGTACTTTATCATCGGCGTTGGAGGTAAGTGATGTAATTATGATCTTTTCATCGGGTTGATAAATTGCATTTGTCCAGGAAAAGAAAACAAATTTCTTCAAATTAATTTAGACAGACGTAATAAAAGTAGATTAATCGGTAATTCAAGCTGTTTTCGGCAAGTTTTAGAAAGGATAAAAATTACCTAAAAATTTTTTAACATTTTTACCTTGAATTTCTTCCAGGAAAAGAGCAATCGACAGTTCCCGTCTGTGTCAATAATCGAAAATAAATATGTACGTTGATGAGTTCAGATGTATACTTTTGTTATCTTTTTGTACTATTTACACTATTTTTTGCACGTTTTCTTGCAAGACAAACTTTGTATAGACGTCATTATGCGTTATATTTTATTTTTATAAAATAAGTTTAAAAATTTTATGGGAGATTCGGTAATTAATGAGTAAATACACAATTATTTGGGGATTCGGAACGAATTATGGACGATTCGGAAATTTACATTTTTAATACATGAATTTAATTTGTAAGTAGGTAAAAAGTTAAGATTTAAAATGTATTAAAATTTTAATAAACGTGTACTTCAAATATGATTAATGTACCAAAAAAAAAAAAAAAAAAAATGTATCTACAATGTATCGGAAATCACGGTATTTATGTTATAAATAAAAATCTATTCGGATTACCTTCACCTGAAATGTTAAGTACAACCGTCCTCGATTGTGTTTTACGCAATTTAAAATTCCGAATCTTAATCTGGGAAAATTTTTAACTCTAAACCGTTAATGTAGGAAATTTACTTCGATTTCAAAATATGTCTAGTAAAATGTGGGACAATTTTCGTGATTCACTTTACCAAACGAATTCGAATTCCTGTCAATCTATGTCATTCCCTTGCAAAGTTTAAATTTGTCGGCATGGCTTGCTTGATGCACACAAGAATCGTACGCTTTAAGCGTTGTGCACACTTTAGCATTAAAATGTGTAGAATTTTTATGTGCATAAAACGACCCACGCCAATCTGTCAGTACGTCAAGATATAGTATTGAATATTTCAGACGAAAGCTTAAGATACGTGTTTCGATAAAAGTACTAAAAGATTTAATCTAATAATCGCAAAATGAATCACAATCAGTTCAATTAAAGCACCAATCGCAGAATAATATGATAACCGCTTTTTACAAAAGCCGCGACTAACAAGCATAAATAATGCTCTCTTTTACTCTCAAATAGGCTTTATCTTGTACCGTAAACATTATAATCAAAATAATCTGGCGTTGCAAGTAGTTATGAAGAGTCGGATAGGGTAATACGTCTGGATAAAAGCTGCTCACTTGGCGCAAAACTTTCATTTCGCGCTTACACTGAAAACGTTCGACAGTACCATGACATCCATATCAGTTCCTGTAAGTACATACATAGTTTTTAGTAATTACGCATTACTACTGAAAACGTTCGAAGGTAGACGTGACGTTGTACGTCAATACATCCGACATTTCTTGACGCTTTTTGAAATTTACTTCATCCTTGCGGTAAAATTTATAAACGAAGGCAAATTTTTTTTTAAATATGTGCAATTAATTTAGGCTGTGTATAAAAGTGTATCATAATGTAAGTTCTATTTATATCTTACCAAAGCAGGGGATTGTTATGTTTGTGTGCGATCATGGCTATAAATAATCTGTCTAGACAAGTGTTTTCAAATTTAAAATTAGGATCATAGCTTTATTATTGCTTAACAATATTGTATTGTCATACTATTTCAAGACTTTTTAGTTTAATTATTACTTTGTAACTTTTACCTTAATATTTTTTATAATGTTATTCGTATATAAATATTTGAACAAAAGTACAGTAATCCTCGAGAAGCATTGTGAAAAATTTAAAAAAACTCAAAAATAAAAAATTCAATTTGATTCTTTAAAAAGATGCCCCCCAGCAATGAATTTTGAATGAACCGCGTCAGACGGATTACGGATAACCAGTGCGCAGGCGTGAAGAAACTAGCAAAAAAAATTATAGTTGCAGAATTCAATGTCTATGTAAGAGCGAGGCTGAAAAACTTGGAAAATCAATATTTGTAAGAGCCCAACTGCAATGTATTATAATGCACCGCGTCGGTACATCCTTTTTGCGCAAATTACTGTGAAAATCGAAGAAGCATATAAAACGTCATTAGAGAGAGACCTGCGAAATCGACGCACAGAACGCATTGTAGATAAACTCCGAGCCATAAATTAAAACCGTTTTGCCTTTTCGAGAAGAATTTAATTACTTTGTCGATAATTGACGGATTATCTATTCCATAAATCAGTAGGAAATATATACAAGTAATTTGTGACTAGATGCATATGGCCCAAAATGTTATTGCGTTATTATATTATACTAATAAAACTTTTATGTACTGATGATTATTCTAAGAAATTCCAATTTATTACTTGAAGAAAGAAGAATGTAATATTTTTTTTATTAAACGACTTAATTAATGCACATTTTTTTATTTGTTGAGTAAAATTCATAACTTTTCAATTTCAAGATTCAAAGCTTTGTTAAAAAAATATTATGGATGAATGCGATATAAGAATCTTATCAAAATTTTCCCTTAAGGTAAAATAACCATGAAAATTTTGAGAAACTAATATGTAATCAAATATTTTAACTTAGTAAAGTAAATTTGTTAAGAAGTAAATACGTAAAAAAAATAATATTACTCTAAAATCGAGTTTTGAACAAGAGATTGAAAATAGTACTCAACTCACTATTCAACAGTGAATTAAAATATTACAAATCAATTTAAGTAGGCTTCAAATTTTAAAATTATATCGTTTAAAATTTATAATAAAAAAGTAATCATGAAATTTATATGTCACTGACATCATATGCGATTATCAATTAATCTACTTATCGCCGAGGGTACTTAATGAAACCGGCAACTGAACATTTAATAAACTTTACTTAGGAAGTACCGAAAGCAAGAGAAACTTTCTTGAGTTAACGTCTCGCAAAATTTACCTCAATTATTAGAGTGGCTTGAATTAGTTTGTTTATATTTTATTAATACAATTTAGCATAAAAAACAATAATTATATATTTTTAAAAAATGCAAAATTTGCCAATTTTATATATAAAATATAGATCTTACATATTTCTGAAAAAAAAAATGGTAACAATTATATAATTTAACTTTACATTTTTTGCAATGCGGTACAAAAAAAGAGGAAATCGATGTTTTGTTCCGATTTGAACTTTAATGCGAGTTATTAAAGCTTTTGATATGTTGTACAAATATTTGAACTTTTTGATTAATTAAGAGTAAAACACATTTTTTCTTCAAAAAGAATACTTAAAGATTTGGCAATAATTTTATTTTTAGCAATACTGTCATTATAATTAAAACTTATCTCATAAACAGTAAATGATTTAAATAAACATCTTACAATTTTGTATGCAATATGAACTTCTTCTAAATAAATGCTAATTTTTAATTTTAAAAATTTTTTTATTTCTACTTTCTGCTTTTTACGAAGACTTCAATCTTTTGGATCTTGAATTCCACTAAAATGTTAAAAAAAATGTATGTAAAATAAAATTAACATAAAAGGAAGAAAATTGCAACGGAGTGCCTTGAAAAGGTCAAGTTATGTTAGGAGTTATTTTAAGGAAATTCTTGATAATGATCTCTACTTCAAACGTAAAAATCTTTAATTGGTTTCAAAATTGTATTACTTCGCTATTAAGCAACTTTCTTGTTGGACAATTTCAAGTCAAATCACCATCAAGTATTAGCAATAATTTTTTAAAAGTTTTTTGAAATAACACTAAATTTAATTGTTAAAACTTTATTTTTAAAGCATTAAATTATACCCTGCGGCTTCTTCCACATTTTAGAATTCCATTAAATCATTAGTCCAAGAACCTAGAGAATTTTTATTAGTTATTAAATAAACAATTCATAAGAGGAAAAAATTGCATCAACTATAATATGCAAAAAATTGCTAATGTATAGGTATCAAAGTTATAATAAAGTCAAATCACTATCGGTAAAAGAGTAACGAGCAAGGAATTTTTAAACCGATAAGTGCTTGGGAAAGAACATAAAATCCACGTCATTTTGGAATTGAAACATTTTTCATTTTATATTAGTAAAGTAGTTAAAACTTCTTCGAGTGGAAAGATGCATATCCTGGGAATAACTTCACTCGTCGGCGATCGATAATTTTAATTATTTAAATTCACCATTAATTAAAATGAAGTTTCTGCACAAGATTTATTTGAAGTGCAATTATAATTTATTTAATGACAATCTGATAGTACAGAATATTTAACTCGATGTAATATTATCTTTTGCGACGGCTCTTTTTTTATAATTATTCCGCATGGAAGCATATCGATCTAACACGTTCGTGTTCGGCATAAAGTGCGAGAAGATTCCAGCCGGCAATTGTACATAATCAGACCGTGCAAGCTCAGCATCGAGTTAAACGAAAGTATTCCCATTCGAAATAACTCTTCGAGGCGCTTTTGCGCATGAGCGCAGTGGTAAGGGTTGTAAGAATTAGTCTGCGCAGCAAGTGTGTCGCAAGTGGCAACTGTCAATACATAGTGACGTTAGCCATTAAGATGTAGAGAAGTCGGGGTAGTCCCGAGAGAGAGAGAGAGAGAGAGAGAGACCAAGGTGAAAATGGCACGAGGGAGCAGGCGGTTGTTTGGTCGAAAAGTAGCTGCTCGGTGCTCGCTCTCCGGGCTATCAGTTCGCGCAGAAGCACTGCGGGCGCTGCTGGTCAGCGGGACAGAGGAACAGTGAGAGAGGCCGCGGGCACACACCAGCAGCCAGCTGCTGCAGCCGCGGAGCCGGCTAATCGTCGACTCAGTTGTCAATCGTCCAGCCTCGGCGTCAGGTGCTAACACGGGAACGGAGAGCCGCCGCCGCTGACGCCGTCGTATAGGCAAATCGATATACATGTCACTTGGCATTGTCTCTCTCTCGTTCTCTCGCCGTCTTTCTTTCTTCTGTCCGCCTCCTTCAGAAGAGGCTCTCCCCGATTGTCTCGTCGCTTCCATTATCTCTTAATCTAAAAATACCCGTTCTTGCAAATAATTTTTCAAAAGGCAGAGCCAGCTCTCTCTCTCGCTCTTTCTCTTAGCTCCGCGCGAGCAGCGCATTATACCCATTGGCAGGCATATTTTAAGTACCTTATAACGTCGCGGAGTCTAGGCGCGTGCGCACTGGTGCGCATTTCGTGAGCACGTGGAGTACGCACTCCAGGCAAATGAGAATGAGACTTCTATTTGCGTCGAGATTTTCGTGCACTGCTTCGTCCGACTAACGAAACGATAGGCTGAAAAAAGGAAGGAGGGGGGGCACAGAGAGGCAGGAGAGACGGACAAAGACCGAACGAACGAGAGGAGGGAGCGCGAGAGAGAAAGAGATTGTCGGAATTATCGCAGTCGGCGGTGGGAGGCGGAAACTATCTTGTCCATATAACAAGTGCCAAGCTGTATATTTACAAAAGAACACAAATGTTAGCAGCGCGTGATAGCGTACCAGTCTGAGGAGTGAGGTAAGTCCATCTTCGAAATTTTAAGCTTGCACCTTATACCTCTCATTTCATTCGATTTCTACTCTCACTCTGCGCGGTGCTTCGAAAAAAAAAAAAAAAAAAACATTAAAACGCGAAATTACGATAATAGCCGCCCCCCGTATCTAGGGCACTTTTGATAATCGCGGAATTCAAGTCGAATATCAATCGTTTGGCTTTTCAGTCTTTCGCAACTTCTCGCATTGACTCGTGAATATTGCTAAAATTTTTGCAGTTTTCAATCCGTCTGTTTTTCGCCGTGTGGCACGTCTCGGTGTATTACACGAAGTTTTCAAATAAAGATAAGCAGTATCCGTGAAAAGGTTGACTGGACTCGTTTACAATCGAACGTCACATTTACGAATAGATTTAAGATAAAAGCTTAATCAAAAATGGGTAAAATGTCAATAAGAGAATTACGATGTTAAAAAAAAAGAACCATTTGCCTTAAATTAAATGTATAATAACATTAGCAGCTACATCGAGAAATTCAAAACTCAGCATAAAATCGAAGAGAAAAATTGAACCAATCTATTTTTCATTCAGAAGCTTTACTGTAATAATGAATAGTTGCGCTACCGCGCCACTTGACTTACCGATATTCTTGTGACATTCTTGCCACTGATCATATTTTAATTCAAAGACGTACACAAAGGATTCTGGTGTTCTATTTCTTGGCGCAATAGATATCGAAAATTGATAAGGCTAATTAATTTAAGAAAGCGCGCAAGCTGAAATGTGGATGAATAATTGCTGCTCGTAAAAAAAATGTAATATCCATAAAGGCAAAAGATTTGAACAACAAGCCACTATGAAGCAGAATTTATATTTTCTAAATAAAAGCCGCTTTGACAGTGATTTTAATATACACGTTTTATAGCTGTCTTTTTCTGGAATAAAAGAAAATATTTTTAAAATTCTTTCGTTGCTTGATGCGCTCATTCGTGTAAATTAAAGTAACAAAAACAAAAGCAAACATTATATCTGCGTTTGTAAACTGTAAAACTTTTAAGTATTCCTAGCAATCTAGAATTTTCCGAGACTTTTTTTTCGTTATAATGGGTAGCCATTAATCCACGATAAAAAATATACACCGATTTACAAAAACTTTGAGCACGATAATTATTGAACGTCGCAGAAACCATTTTGTAAATACGAAAACATTTTGTAGGCAACAGCACGATAGAAACATGTTTGGTTCTCTTCGGAATAAAAATAACGCTATATTTAGAAAATGTTCGTTTTCGCGTGGAGATACTTCTGCGGAGATACCAGACCGATAGTTCGTGGATAACAATGTTATATGGAAATGTGCAATTGTAAATTACAAAAACCTTATTTCAAAGAAAAGATCTGTTTCGTACGTAAAAACAAGCGTTTTACTTGCGTATCCAGATACTACGTAATGTCATGAACAGAATGACCAAAAAGTGTTTTTTGATCTTGAAAGTAAGGATATCCCAAAATCCTGACGTAACGAACCAAAACTAAGGTCGTATTCGTGTTTAGCCGATCGAACTACAAACGGATATAGTAGTTTGGTCTATCGCACGTACTAGTTTTTATCGTTTGTCCATCTGTGTAATCGATTTAGAACAAAAAGAAACTTCTCACGAAATCGAAAAATTAATTTATGATGAAAAAAAATTACGTCGTAATTTTCATTCAAAATTCTGGGTTTAATGTAAACTTCAAAGTACAGTTTAAAAATAAGAATGAGCTCTTCGCTTTTTATGAAACCTGCATTGTCGAGATATCCGTAGAGGCACTCCTATTTCGATTGTCAACTTGAAAATTCGATATTCAAGATGACCGACTAAACGCTAAGGCTTAATAAATGAGGAAATAACCAGAAATGGAAATGCGACTCAGCGTTTAAGAATTCATGGATTTTCCGTTGCAAAACTTAAAAATTTACACAAAAACACAGTAATAAATAAAAAGTAAGAGCTGCGACTTTTTATCGCAGCGTGGGAAATTTTCTTAAATGTGGAATTCGTCTGGTGTCTGTCTGTCAAATGGTTTGGCTCCTGTCCGGTAACTGTTTTATCTGTTGTGGGCGATGACTGGTTCGACAACCGGTTGACCGGTCGACCGAAAATCCCCATAATGACCCTTCTGAATTTCGAATGCCATCGATGAGTCAAAGTTTTTGGCCAAAAGAATTTATCTACACCAGGAAGAGTCGTTGACACTAAAAGACAAACTATTTTGTTTACAAAATTAAATCTCCATATTATGAGACTGGCGCTGTCGTTTACATTAAGCGAAAAAAGAGGATATTCTCAAGTTGTCAAACTGGCCTTGGCGAATGAATACACTGCTGAAAATACAAAATAAACACAATAGTGCAGATGAGTGCCTTTCATCCCTCGCTTTAGCAGCTTCAAGATGAGAGCTTATCAAGAGTGCATAGTAAATTTAAAAATTAAAGCTACAAGTTTTACAAGTACGATGTACAATAAAAACTTTTTAAGAGGGTTTCGTTTAATTTTTTTTTCTTTCAAACTTTTTCGAGCTTGTAAAAGTAAATTAAAATTTCTTTCTTTGTTTTATCGATTCTTCGTGGAGTTTAATCCCGAGTAAGATTATATTAGCGTATTTTTTAGAAATCTTTTGCATATTACAAGATACAAAGTTAAATTTATTGCCCAGAGACGATGTTGTGTACGTGCAATTTATCCACGGATCAATCGATATCTTAAAGTCGGTATTTTAAGTTTCTTAAAAAAACATCAATAAAAGGTAATTAAGGTAATTGGGTCAGTTCAGAAGAATAATGCGTTTGACTTTTTCTCGAAGCCTGATATACCTGTGAATTCTTATTCGACTTATCTAAACGTCATACTACTCTTGTACCCATTTACAGTTGACTACGACTCATTACGAATTAGGGCAACCGTCCGAGATATGCAGGTGAATCTTAAATTAGACTCGACACGGAGTTACTTTTCCTAAATTCTGAGAAATTTTTCTAATAGCTTATTATCGATATTAAAACAGATACTAATTAGTTTTTAACAAAGTGTATTAAGTTAAATATTAAAAGTGGGGGAGTCTATACTCTATTTTTAAACTTTTTAAAAATAAGAAAAATATATTTGCAATAAGAAATTAAAGATCATATACCTTCTTACGGTTCGAAGAGCGATATTACATTTCTCGCTAAAACTTTTAATTGAATTTTTCATCAAGTAATGTGAAAAGTTTCTTAAGAGTTCGTTAAATTATGTTTAAAACATTTTTACTATCTGTAAAAATATTGCTAGGAAATCTACTTCTCAAAAATAGAAAACAATTATTGATTACTTCTTCAACACTAAAAATAATCGCGCCCGAAATATATTATTAGGAGCGAGTTATACTTATACAAACAAATCGATTTCAGAATACGATTCAAAATATAGATTCCGGGTTTCACATGCAGGACAAAGGGTTGAAGTGTTCTTGTTTGGTTTATACTCGACTAAATTTGTAATCGGTAAAACCACTAAAGTTAATTGAAAGGATTCAAATTTAGGTCATTGAAAAATCTGTGCGATAAAGATATCGCATTTTAATTTGTAAGTTGAATATCTATCAATTGTTACTAGATTTTTGCCTTATTATTTATAAATATATCGTTTATTATTTTAAAATTTATTGCATTATAAATATAAAAACAAATCTATTCGTAACGATTTGCAAGAGATGTGTATACATTTTTTTCCGAACAATTTTCTCAATACCTGAAAGAGGAGGAAAGCCAATGAAATAAATTAAAATCACGCGTCGCGCGTATACTATCACGTCAATAAAAAATGTGAAAAACTGGAAATATTCGATTGCCTTCTAAGACTAATGTCTGCAAGTAATCGCGCGATCGCACATTGATCATTTTTTTTTTTTTTTTTATTAAAATACATTTTTATTCATTTTATCATCGACATTAAGTTTGTTATAATTAATTGTTTGAACTTAAGCTTATCAATCTTATATCAGATATAAATTTCAATGAATCTAGAGTTAGTAAAAGGAACAAGTTTCATTTATTATTCCGGTCACTTATCAATGAATTCAAATTTTAAGTGCGAAGTAGTTTAGTAAAGTAGATTCAGTAACTGATAGCGACTAACAATTAAGCTAATGGGGAAGGTAATGGTGGTGTTGTTGCCTAGGAAAAATTAACTATTAGAAAATATTTATAGAGAAAATCTACAACAATTATTGCTTGTCGCCGGAGTTCCGAGTTTTTCTCTTTTTCTATTAATATCACTTGGGCAAACAATACCACCAGAATCATCCTCAGTGATTCCATTTTTAATTCGAGATTTATATAACTGTTTTCATTGATTCTTGGATTCTTTTGCAAAAATTAGTTTACGTTTCTGATATAAGAAAGTGTCACTAACATTCCCTTCAACTGCTACTAAAAAAAACTCATCCACACTTGCTTTGTCTTCAAGTTTTCGCAAAATTCACTTTGTAAGCAGTGACTGTTTCTTTTACAGATTCCAGAAAGAAACAGTGCCAAATCCAAAAAAAGTAAAAAAAAAAAACATTACTTATGTTTAAGATTTTAAAGTTTAAAATTTGAAAGTTTTCACAAATCGACGCTATTTTGTAAAGATTGTGCATGAGATTTGAAACAATTTCATCGCAATATGGTAAAAGGTTCCTCAGAATACGCCAAGGCCATAGAAGGTGGTATTCAGCCTACGCAGGTATACATTTGTAGTTAAAGACATAAAACTTATATCTTTAAATGGATAAAAAGCACATATAACAAAACAATTGAAGCACTTTATGTGATGTGTATAATAAGCAAAGTATGGTCAAAGCTTTTCATTCTATCAAAAAATAAAACAAAATTACAAAGTTATTGATTTACGAATTTTTTTTATAAAGGGGTGAATTAAGATTCATCGTAGTTTAATGATCTGAGTATTATTAATACTAAAGTTTGATGGATGGATGCTTTGTTAATTATAAAATTTATGTATAGTGTAGAAACAATAAGTAATTTTACAATTATTATTATTAAAGCGAATGAAAAATGAGTTGAACATAATTAACTCTTCAAAGTAAGAGTACAAATGATTATTTTAGGATTATGAAAGAGTAGATAATGTAATCATTTATGTAAGAACGTTTTGCAATTAAGTATAAAGCCTTTTAATTGTATGAAATGATTAAGAAAAAAATCAGGCTAAAAAATATCACCAAATTTTTGTTTGTTTGTAGGCCATAGAGACTAAAATCTACAAAAGAAGATGGCTGGTTCTAATAATCTTCGTATTGTACAGCGCGAGCAATGCGATGCAATGGATTCAATACAGTATTATAACGAATATAATTGTAAAATTCTACGATGTCGACACTTTTGCAGTAGATATGACCAGCATGATTTACATGATCACCTACATTCCTTTTATCTTTCCAGCCAGTTATTTTCTCGACAAATTCGTAAGTAATCCTGTATGAGTGACCTTATATTTTCATATCATCCAATAAAATGCTTGAAAATTTGCACGAAATGCTTACTGTCAACAAAGTGTATAATTCATAAAAATTTTCCAGGGCCTGAGAAATGCTGCGATTATAGGTGCGTTAGGTACGGCTGCGGGTTCGTGGATTAAAGTCTTTAGCGTAAGTCCCGAAAGGTTTTGGGTAACCTTTCTTGGGCAGACGGTCGTCGCTTTAAGCCAAACTTTTATCCTCTCAGTGCCAGCCAGATTAGCTGCTGTTTGGTTTGGACCTGACCAAGTCAGTAGTGCATGTAGTATCGGAGTCTTCGGTAATCAGGTAATTTATAATCGTTTTCATAAAACTCATCTTTTCCGCGTTTGTTCGCACTGATTAATTACCGACGATCAGATCTGTAGATAATGCGGTGGGAAACTGTGCTCAACTATACACCCACGAGTAATTGTAAAATCAAAGGGGTCTATCCCCACGAGAGCTAATTTTATTCAATTTAAGCTCAAGGTACAACGCTTTATGGTACTTAATCGTCGAACACTTGCCGTTGGAAACTGCGTAAAGCATATATTTTGATTTATACCTTTATTAAATGAGAAGCAATTGCAATGTTTTATCGACGCAGTCAAGATCGATAAAATTTTTAAATGAGAACAGAGTTCTCGTTTCTTTGGATGCAGTAGCGAAAATAAATTTTGTTTTTCGTAAAAGGAACTATAATTTAACAATATTCGGTACATGTTAGTTCCTGACTTTATTTTAATAGTAGAAAATCTCAATTAGTTTAAATTGTATTAGTCTGAATTAAACGCCACCTTTAAAAAGTCAATGAATCACTTTTTGTACATAAGAGGAACTAAATTGAGATTGTAGAAATTTAATTAATTAAAAACATAAAAAAAAAAAATTCAAGAGACGTTAGACAGATTGGAGTCTCCCGCTGTCCACTTATCACGTTGATGGGTCAGTAAATTGTCCTCACCGCGTATTCAATGAAAAGATTGCGCTGTTAAGAAGTCGAGTATACACTCCACCAAAGAATGTAAAATAAAAATTCATATAAACGAGATAACACCACAAACAATAAAATTACATTTAAGTGCCGGAAATCTAAGTTACAACGCCATTGAATTTAATTAATATATAAAACATGTCCACTGAACCACTACATTTTTAGAAATCATTTTCTTTTTTTATTTTACAGCTTGGTATCGCGATAGGTTTCCTCTTTCCACCAATGCTTGTACGAAATGATGATATCAAAGTTATTGGCCAAGGTCTCCAACTCATGTTCTACATCGTAGCAGCTTTTACTTCAATAATATTCGTATTAATTTTATTGTGTAAGTGTTATTTTAATCATAATTATTTAATTATTTTTTCCGAAATTTCTCTTAGTTTTAAAGATCCGTGAGACTAACTATGTTTTAAATAATGTTCAAGTTAAATATTTTAATCATTGGCAATATTGTTAAACAAAACAAAAGATTAATAAGTTCCAAAAAGTCTTTAAGGATCAACCACCTCTACCACCAAGCCCTGCGCAGGCAGTCCAAAGAGAAGCTGAGCAATCTGAAAACTTCTTCCTTTCTATCAAGAGGCTGGTCACGAATTCGGGCTATTTATTACTTTTACTAAGTTATGCCATCAACGTAGGCATTTTCTATGCTATTAGCACCCTTCTTAACCAGATAGTCCTGGCGCATTTCAAAGTAAGTTACAGTACAGAGTAAAGATGTTTTTGTGTATTTATTTTTCAATTAAAATAATTCTTTCATCTTTTTAAAGGACCATGAAATAGATGCTGGAAGAATTGGACTTGCAATTATATGTGCTGGAATGTTAGGATCTGTCGTATGCGGTGTAGTTCTCGACAAAACCCACAAATTCAAGTATAAATTATAACTATAAGAATAAAAATAGTCAAGTTCAGATTTTAATGAAAATATAAATAATTCAAAATATTTTTTTTTTCAGGGAAACAACGCTGGGCGTTTATATTTTTTCTTTCCTTGGAATGATAGTATTTACTTTTACTCTCGATACCCCACACATTGCTGTCGTATATGTAACCGCTGGTCTACTTGGGTAAAATAGATTTTGATTTTATTAATAATAATAATAATGCATTTCGTGGTATTAATCGAAATATTTTGAAAATTCAGATTTTTCATGACGGGTTACCTTCCGGTTGGATTCGAGTTTGCTGCTGAATTAACATATCCCGAACCAGAAGGTACATCAGCTGGATTGCTGAATGCCATGACGCAAGTTTTTGGTATCGCCTTTACGATGCTCTACGGTCATCTTTTTAAAATATGGGGAGATTATTGGGCAAACATTGTTATGTGTATTGTACTTTTAATTGGTGCTCTTCTCACCTACATTATACCGAATGATCTCAGACGACAGAATGCTAAATTTTAAACCATAGCAAACAACTTTATTTTCAGCCTAAACTTTTTTCAGTTTCATAATAATTAGTTTTTCATTCACCAAGTAAAGTTGTTGTTATGGTTGCATTCATTTGATCTAGTCATAATAAATTTTTAGGCGGGCAGTGTCGGAAAGATATAATACGTCTCTTAACAGTTGCACTAGACATTAGTAACAATTGAGACTCTTAAGATAAATAGATAACATATCTTTTGCACAGGATAGACCAACATTTTTAGTTCGTCTTATAAAGGGTTAATAAATAGAAATCATGAGATTTGCAACTGTACGTTTTTATCAACAGACTATTCACTCTTTGATCTCGTGAATAAGTATTTCTAAAAAAATTAATTTGAATTCTTATCAATGTATACAAAAATTTTAAAAGCAACGCCATTTACAAAGTATACTGGAATTTCGTATTAAATCTTACCTTAGCAAAGAAGTGAGTAGCTTTTGGCCCACGTATATTTTTAATAATTATTTTTTATAGATTCTTTAGAATTGTATATATAAGTAAAAATATCTACCGACAATAAGTAACAGCCATAAGTTTAATACAATTAAAAGCTGTACATTTGTAACTATTCCGCGTAGAGAATTTATTGTAAAAATACTGAGGTTTTAAATTAGAGCTAAAAATAATATTCTTTCTATGTTGCGTCTGGTGTTGCGCAAGACAATACTTCATGTGTTAACGAAGCGCGATTTGTAAAAATTGATTTTCTATCATTTTTTACATTTGCTAAAGTCAGATAATTATTAAAAATTGTTAAATAACAACGAATAACCAAAGGTAACTAAGTTTAGTATTGGATAAATAGGCACGAAATAATTAATTTAATTATTGCAGAAAATAGATAAATGTGTATATTAAATTTTCCTATAGATTCTCTACAAATTAATAGATTGTTTTGTAGAGTATATTCAACCCCGTTCATTTTAATAATTATTTAATTTCAAAATTGAAATATAAGTTACTACGTCAGTCACATAAACTTTGATAAAAAATTAAATAAATGTCTAAAAATGAAAAGTGATAAAATAATTTACAAATTGACCTAATTGAATAAATTAAAAAGCTTTAATTTTAATTACAAATAATATGGAATTTCTATTAATTAATAATTACGGATCACACTCATTTCATTCTTTTTTACTTTTTTTAAAGAAATAAAAATCATTAAACTGACAATAAATATGTTTAAGAATAATTTTTTACAACTTTTAATCTGGGTTCTATGAATTTTTTTTTATAATTCTTGCCTATTACCAAGCTAATATTATACAAATACATATAAAAAATATATATCAGAGTACAAACACGACAGCTTTATTATATAATGTTTAAAATGACATAATGTTACGTATTACACATTTTAAATAATTTTTTTCTGAGAATATACTTTTTATAGTTTTCAGATATTTAAAGATTATCAATATTAAAAAATGACTACTTATTAATATAAGGTAACTTATATTTCAATATATCATTCGAAAATTACTTTTTGAAAAGAAAAGTTTAAAAACTTTTAAAATTAATTTGATTTTGTTTAAAAAATGTAAGTATTCGTATACTCGCACGCATTTATTCCGGCCAATGAATAGTATATTTATGCAAGTAAATGGAATAGAAATAATTCTTGATAAATTATCAATGTGTAAAATATTAAATCGATGTGCTAAAAAATATTAAATTAAAACATTATCATAAGTTTATAAAATAGAAGAGTTCGATACAAAGATTTTCTGAAAAATATTATGGAAATATCGCTACAAGAAGTAGCACAATCATATTAAATTAAACAAAATTGAAAAAAAAAACATTAAAATTGTGATCAATCTTGAGAAAGTCAGTTTTATTTTATATAGCCCAGAAGATTCCAATTTTCTCGAAAAGAAATAACAACAATAATTTTTAGGAAAACCACTTATTTATATAAAAGCAATTTTGCAAAAAAACGGTTTAAAAAAAATACTGTTACGTAAATATTCTAATACTATACATATGAAAATTGGACCTTCCAAAGTCGATGTTTGTTAAAAAATCTTTACAAAACAACGCATTATCTATAAATCCATATCAATTACGTCTAATTTATAGCTTTGAACTTCAAATTCTAATTTCAGATTATTATATATATTAATTTACAATATAAGCGGTCTAACAAAATTAGGCTTAAAATTATGTGTAATAGTTAAATAATAAATAATGATTTTTCTAATGCTGTAGAAGTATTATTTAAATTGAATGTTCAAACAAACTAGAAAGTACAGAGTATATGTAGAACACAAGAAAAATATAGAAAGTATAACAATTATATAAATAAGTAAATTGATTCAACAATGTATGTAACTGTATGCAAACAATTCTGATGTGGATTCCTTGCCGTTTCTAGGGTGCTTTAAATGTAAATTATCTGTTATACAAAATAGGTAATAGGGAATTGAAATTGAAATAACTGTGTGAGGGGACCACAGGTCAGTAATGTGAATGAGCAAATGTTCTCTGGAAAAATTACTTGGATCTAGAAATAGAACGTAGCGATTGTACGTTAAATTAAAAGTAATTTATTGTATAATAATTATTTTTGTAGTTATTGAATTTTAAAGAATGTAAATTAACCGAGAGCTTTACTAAGACTTTCTATAAAAATATTTTTGATAGCATTTATATTTTTCATGAGTTTTTTTTTTTTAAATTTTGTTGCGAGAAATTGCATGCCGTGACATATATTGTAAAATATTGCGTTAACGTTGTCAATTATTGGATTCTTTCACGAATACAAGTTCAATTCTCGGCGATAATAAAGTATGCAAATTCAGGTAAATAGCGTAACGAAATTTATAATACGCACTTGACGCATAGAAAGTGGCACAGAAGTATATTTTTTAAATCAGAATACTTTACAAATAGAAAAGAGTTTTTAAAAAGACATTTTTTAATATAACTATAGATGTAATATAAAATTAACTAATTATTTTGAATAATAAGAAAAATTTTGAAAGTCTCTATTATTTGTAAAGAATGTAGAATTTATTAGATATTAGTGCTTGTTATTAATCGAAAGTTTATCGAACAAGTTTTGTAAGTTAATCTATTATGATGATTTGGAATATTTTATGAAATAATGGTTATGAAAAGCAGAAGAAATAATTAATTAGAAGAAAAAATGTTACGAAATTGATTGAAATAAATATTAGAGTAATTATAGTTGTTTGGAATTATACGAAATTAGAAAGCAAGAAGACAATAGCACTTTTACTGTATCTGTATTGTTATTACGCGTGTAATAAAAATGCACAAAAAAATATTCCATTGTATAAACATGTAAGTTGTTGTGTAAAAATAAACGAATATTTTAAAGTGATAAGTCGTTTTATTCATTAAAAATTAAATTTTCAATCCCGTTACAAAAACATTAAAAATCAATTTTTTGACACTCCGTACGCATAACTCGATTTCGTGCATCGCTTGAATAAAAACGCACGCGCTAAATCCAGCCTTGCATACGTCGTATCGAAAAATACTATTATAAAGCAGCAACAACGGTACTTAGCAAGGTACCTAAGTTTTATAAGATTGTACATTTATATTTAAAAACATCCTTAATTTGAACGTTATACCAAAAAACCATTTTGCTACCAAGGATGCCGCAAGGGGATCTCGCTCGATCTCGCTATTAAAAGTCAATCTTAGTTTAATGCTATCGACAAGTAATTAATTTTTTGGTATAAATTTGAAAAAAGTGGTATTATTGGTAGTACTACATGTGGCCCACCTTCGATTTACTTGTTTGTTATTTTCAATAAAGAAAAAAGTGAATGTAATGATCTTTAAATCTTTACTTGTCACTAAGAATCAATATTTTTTGGAGTGTTTATTATAGTTTTTAACTAATCGGATGACATCGTGTTAGCGTTATATAAACGGTAGCAATTAAATAGAGAGACGTAATAAAGTTTGTAAGTCGCTAATACCCGACAGGGGATACGACATTAAATAAATATTAAAGAAAAAAAAAGTTTGTAAATACACATTTTAAGAATTAAAATAATTTTTAAACTTCGTAATTATAAATATACGTTATGAGAAATAAAAACGAGAAACTTTAAATGTAAGAACTTTTTTCATTAATTGTTCACAAAAAGAGTGCACATAATGCTGGTTATTTATAATAAACACTTCACGTAAAAAGTTATTGATTGATAAAAAAAATTAATTTCTAAAAACTGTATAGCTTTTTAGATATTAATTTATAAAAAAGGGCCTTGTAGTATTTGTACTTTTTAAAGTTTCTTCTCGCAATAAATTGAAGCTTGCATCTAGCTTGCTGCTTAGCTCAAGAGTCAAAAAACAATCGATTGTCTTATTGTTTTAAAAATTTTCAAGTATCATCGCAACATGAAAGGTTAGAAATGAAAATATAAAAAAAAAATAAAGTAAAATTAAAATTCCTTACACCCTATTCCTCATGCCAAATCAATAGTTACTTTATAATAAAAATGCCTGTACTATGCGTAAGTTACTGTATTTTTAAATTAATTAAATTATTTACTATTACTTAATCTGTAGAGGTACCAGCTCATGTATGAACTTGGCTCATACATGAGTCAGCCGGCGGTCTTCTACCGATCAAATGTATATAGACTGTTTACTTGCAGACATTGGTCAGCGTTATCGAAGTAATTATTTTGATATCTTTGAGTGGCGTTCTCCTAACCTTTGTTGCATTTTCAAATTTAATGGAAGTGATACTCGTACTATCAAATCCCGTTTTAATCTTTGCACTTCGCCAGTCTGGCAAAGTAATAATTGTGAGTGCACAATTTCTTGTAAATTAATAAAAAAAAAACATATTTTGCTAATATAATTAATTTATGTAAAAATGTAATATCTATGCAAAATTTCTCCTCGATGTAAATTACCTTTATGAAATAATACACTATTATTTGTTATATGATTGTTGAAATGACTGGTTTGTTATCTAAATTCAAAATTACATAATGACTACTTAATTGGCAAGTCGAAGCTACGGTAGCCGTTTTCAATTAAATTCAACAGTCATATTATTGAATACCGCACTGCAATGTCGGTAGATACAAATTACATTTATACTACTATTTGTAATAAAAATATGTAACTCCAAATATTTTATATTTATGATGGTTAAAAATTTTATTATTCCTAGTTTTTAATCAGCTTGACGGTTTCACATACTCGAAAGGTGGTTACTAAAATACACTGTCCTGTTCCGATTGAACCAGCGCCTGAGACAAATGAAGAGCAGAATACTAGCACATAATATTAAGTTTTATGTCAAGAATTACAATAAAAATGAGGAAAGCACTTTGTACACTTCCTTAAAGAAGTAGTTTCAAAATAAAAAAATGTTTAACAATTCGTAATTAATTAAAAGTCAAATCTGCCTCAATGAAATTACAAAGTTAAAGATACAAATAGTTTAGCAGTCAAATGAAATAATTTTGGAGAAAAAAAATTAAACTGCCATGTGACGCTCATTTTAAAATTTGTTTTAATAGTAGCAAAAAAACTTTTTCAAACATACGTTACGTCAATGATTCACAAATAAATAAATGTTAATATATTTTGAAATCTTTTTGCCTATTTGTTGTTTATATGTGCCACTTACCAATTTAAATCTGAAATTTTCTAAGCTTTGAAATTAAAAAAAAAAACTAATTCGTGTAAGTTCTAACTTACATGGGGGTAAGGCTGGAATATCACGTGTATTGTAATTTACGCGAAAGAAATGGGGTGAGAACAAGCAACGAACATCCGCTGAGGCACAGGACTACTGCCGCACTGTTTAATGACTGTTCTAATTGTCATAACGAAGACTGAAGATGGCCACGCAGATTTAATCTTTTCCCTACACGCCGATTTTGCTTTTGCCGATGTAGCCTTAGCCGTTGTAAAGTTGTACTGCTCAGTTCTTATATTTTTCATTTTAAAAACTTTCACACCGTAACTGATATAAGTAAATATGTCTATTTGAATACAAAATTTTGAAGAATTTTTCGAAAAGAACAATTTTAATAATGCTCGAATCTAAATAAAAATGTAATTTACCAGAAAAATTAAAATACCATTAAAATATTTTTATAATTACTAATTATTTAAAAAAAAACAAACAAAATATCGTCATTTTAAAATTAATAATCATTAATTAATTTTAGTGTAGAACTAAACTTGCCTTCGGAGCGCTCCCGCGCTCGTTGATATTTCTTATTATGCGCATGTTGAAATTTAATTGCACCGTCGATTGTTTCTACATTTATTTACTTTTGGTTATATTTTTGGCATTGTGTTCGGTTAAAATTCTAACAGTCATCATTTTTCTACCTCTCGTTTCGTCTTAAAGCTTCAAAATTAAAACAATAATAATTTAAGTAAAATGACAAATCCTTCTCTGTTCACGGCCAATTTAAATAATTTAGTTGCACTCACCACAGGCAAATGTAACATATTCCCATGTGATGTCGTAGAGGAATGGGGACCTTATGTCAAAACTGCTGGTACAGTAATATTAGGATGGTTAATTGTTTCGTGGATATGGCATGTAAGTTAAAAGAAAAAAATTTTAATTTAACACCAGTTTATTAAAAGTAATTACAATTCGATATTATTCATAAAAACAACTTTTATTTCAAGATAATGATAATTTGTTTTGCACCAACTGTCGTGAGTGCTCTGGCGATTTTCTTAATTTGCCCGACAACAGTGGAGTGGTTTGTAGGACAAATAGGACCCAGTTGTTTGCAGAAGACCGTGCATAGCATTGCTGGAAGTCTTGGTTTAATAAATTGCAGAATGAAGTAATGTCAAATTCCTGCATATTTAGTTTTTTTGTTTTAGATAATAATTTAAAAAAACAATTAAAAAAAATCAAAAAAACATTTTCAAAAAGATTTCAAATAAGCTTTAAAGTAAAAACGTAGCTTTCAATTTAGAAAAAGCAAGGTCCATTAAAGAAGTCACTTTTATTATTTACAGTATAAAAAATCACTGTACTAAATTCGAAATAAATAGTAATAGTTTGGAAAATTATAAATCTTTATGATGTGATTTATCATTAACGTCATTCAAGAATCATTTTAGATTGCTAATGTAAAAACGTTACATTACTTTTTATCAACAATATTATAAGCTTGCAAATCAAACAGTCAAGATTGTTTATATGAAAATGTGTTATTCAGATAGTATCATTAAAATTACAAATTTTGCTTCATTTCTGCACCTAAAGTTTGTAAGAAAAGTGCAACTTTAAAAAAAAAAAAAAAAAAAAAAATGGAACTTGAACGCAAACTGATGTTTCACGCATAAGCATATCGACTTACTTACCGCGATAAAGCTGATTCTTCCAAAATAAACTTTTCTTATAACGTAGCAGTTTTAGGTAAAATAAAGTTCGACACACTTGAAAATATTTTGGAATGAATATACGGTTTTATTTCTTGTACTTGTACCCTTTGCGAATCTCGTTTATAACATTAATTCACTTAGAATTCGGCATAATTGCTATTCTTACGCAGGAACATCTTATGTTACACAATTTATTTGCCACTATTTGCATCGTTCATTTCAATTTATATTGCAAGCCTTATAAATGTTATATTGTATTCGGGAATGGTAGAGTTGGCAAAGTCGGTCCCTAAGTATTCATTAAAATTTCTTCGCATTTTTATTAGACTCATATTAAATTTAAAAAAGAAATGTTCAATAATACTTTATCATTTAAGCATTTTTTTTTAATTAAATTTTATATTTAAAAAATTTAAGAAACAGCAAAATCTACTCGAAAACAAAATTTTAAAAAAGTTTTAAAAAAGTTATTGATATTTAATTAATTAGGTTTAATATTAATTCTTGCAGTTTAAAGTTTAATGTCAATATACGATTCGATATAAATATATATCTGTACTTTGTAAGATACTTTTAAAATTTAAGTTATTGTGAAGTAACTAGTACATTTTTCATTTTATAAAATTAATTTAGATGTATTTCTAATATATGAATTAGCAAATAAGTAATGCTATTCATGTAAATCAGAAAAACTTGAACTATTTATCTTTCGAAAATTGAACAGTACTTTACAAATAATTGTTAATATTCTAAAATCATTACTTATTTCGCTATCAAAAAATGACCAGATTATCTAAAAGTAATTAATATATATTTTAGGTTTGATGAAATATTATCATTTAATGCGATGGAGGAGTGTAATTTAGTACAGTAGATTCAATATTGCCAATCTATCATATCCTTGTACTCGTCGAAATGTAATGAAATGAAGCTTTCGCCCCATTTTTGGGGGTGCTGCAAGCACGAATCCGCTTTCTTCAAAAATAAAAAATAATGGAACTCCTGGGCGATTGGATTGTAATTTCAGATAAAACAGAAAAGCAAGACAATTAATTTAATCACCGTGGATATCAACTAGAATTTTGGTAATTATGCTACTTCTTGAAAGAAAAATTAATAGATAAGTGCTTTGGATTGATCGTTAAGGTCGCATGCTTAGCATTTAAAGCCTTGAAATTAATTGAACAGCGGTTTCGTGTTTAACGCTCCTGAAAACTTTCGCTAAAGACTTTTATGTGAATTATTCAACTTTGATGCTCAAAGATTTTTTAAGTCGGTGATATTGAATCTGTTGGGTTAGGATTGTTCAAGTCAATTTTATTTACTTGATTAAAAATTTAATAGATAGTTTTGATGTTCATACTTTAATATTCATATAATATTATAATGCTTATTGAAATTTACTTTTTATAAAATTTTTAATTCAATAAAGTAAATAAATTACAATATTCAATAAATTACAATATGTGTTAATAAAACAATTTTAACTAAGAATTAGTTTCTTGAACCTTTACATTTCTGGAATTTTTTAATACGAATAATTCAATTATTGCTTTACATTTTTATTAAACTTTTTTTATTATCGTTTTAGGCCTGTAGAGGACCCAGAGAGTAATGACGAAGAAGATGACGAAGCGCCGAATAGTTATTGAAGAAAGTAAAATTGAGTATTGAAGTATAGTGGTTGTCTATCGTACTTATAAAAAGAAAGAAAAAAACCGAATAAATTTGTGTCAATTACTTTCTTATTACCTTACTAAATATTCATATTTTAGTTATTGTTGTTTACCCTATCCAAATAATTTTAATGAAACATTCAATTAAATATGGTTAGACCGGTTTTAGAGAAAAATTTATTGATGTAATAGATACCAAGATTGCATATAAGCAGCATTCATTCATCCAATGAAAGTTGAGCAGTTTCATAAATTGAATTTAAATGCAGTTTAGATTTTTTTACATGAATGAGAAAGAAAAATTTTCGAGCACACGTACAACAGAATGAAATTATTAATTATTTAACTAAAATTAAAAGATTATTATTAAAAGAAAATTATTCATAATCTCATAATAAGTTGTGGGTCTAAAATTAAAATATGTCACATCTCTCATATTTTTACGCAATACTTGAGAACAAATTCTTACTTCCATATCTACTGCAGTATTTGATGCTTCATATATGAATTTATTATTAACATTGCTAATAAATATTTATTTTCTTTATAATATAACTGATTTTTAATATTAGATACAATTATTTTTAAGTACATTAAAAATTTTAATTATATTTTCTGTTTTTCTTTATGGAGTTCTCTATGAAAGTGAATACGAACCCGGTTGAAAACAATTTTATATGCTATCTTTTTGATAACCACATGTAATTTATAGTATCTTGATATTTACAAAGAATTATGATTTGAATAAGGGTTTTGGAGTTCTTTTTAAATCAAAGAGAGAAATATGAATTACGGTAGAATAAACTGTTGTTTTTTCACATTTAAATTTATTTTAAACTATTATCGAAAATTAATTAATTCTAATATTCCTTTTAGTTGCGGTTGATCATTATTCGGATTTTATTTTGCGGAAGAATCAAAGCAAAAAATAATTAATTTTAAGCTGTTATTTAATCACAAAATTAATAATAGGCCCTATGTTTTTATGCACATCCATCACACATCGATTCTTGTCTTCTGTCCTATAATTTTATTTCATATAGCATCATAAATATATTGTAAACTTGCCGCACACTACTTTAAAAAAAATAAATGCTTTGCATTTTAAGCAACAGATACAAAACGAGAAACGTGTACAATAAATCAATCAAAAAAATAATTTTCTGTAAATTCAAACGTCTCACTGATAATCCACTGTTTCTGATGGCTGCAACGATCCTTATTATTACAGAAAATAATTTTATAAACAGTCAAACGGTAAAAGCTTATTTCTTTTTGCATATAATTATAAGCAGCACAAAACTTGTATTTTTATACTGAACATTTTAAATATATTGAATTACACCAATTATTTATCTTATACAGAATTTGGAAGTAATAAAATGTACAAAAGTGGGGTAAGTATTTAAACACTGATTTTACAGGGGCAAACTCTTTATATTTTTTAAGCTAATTAATATAAACTTTTAATTTAAGAAGCATTTTCTTCAAGAATTAAACAGTTTATGTAGCTGCTTTACTTTTAAAATCTTTCAAGATTTATAGAAATTCATATATTTTTCTTCAAATGTGACTTCGTGCTTAGGTAAATCCTACTTTGCCACCTCTCTTTAAAACTTAATAAACAAACGAAGAAATAAAATACTAAAAATAAAAAAATAGTACAAATATAAATCAATTTGAATAAAATATGAAGCTACGTGTGTGTATTTTATATTAAGCATGTAGATAAAATATATTAATATTATACTAACTAAAAATATTAGAGATTATGAGACTCATTTAAAAATATTGAACACTTGAATATTTTGTTTGAAAAATGTTTTTAGAATCATTACAATGTTTTTGTATGAATAGATTTTACTCTGCTTTCGTAAAAGAAAAGAATATTTTACCTGCATGTTTGACATAAAATAATGTTCTATTGAGCTACAATTGATTCTTTTTAATTTGAATGCAATTTTCTCTACTTATTTATGTTTATTATTTATAACAAGTATAACGAAAATTATAAATTCTTCGTTAAAAAATGATTCTAGTTTTTACGATCGACAATAGTTGTATCTTATGCTCGATACAAGTCTTGCAAAATATCACAACGGTAGAACGCGATATATTATAATTAACATCTGTACATTCCCCGAAGGAATTATTAGACTTTATCACTGTGATTGGTGATTATCCCTGTTGAAAAAATCTTATAATATCTTATTAGATCTGATAGATTCTGGTGCAAATACACATAATGTTAAATCCTATAAAATAAGTTTTATAAGGATTTTACATTATTCTCATGAAAATATCGTACAATATCCTATAAAATCTTATTCATTCTGGTGCTAATACACATATTAAATCCTCTAAAATGAGTTTTATAAGATTTTTTCAATAGAGTAGAAGTCAAGAACGTTGGAACTTGTACGTATAAATTATTAGTTGTTCTTGAAAATTCATAACAGGGATTTCGTGTATTTAATTAATTTAAA
This sequence comes from Ormyrus pomaceus, assembly GCA_900474385.1. Lineage (NCBI taxonomy): Eukaryota > Metazoa > Arthropoda > Insecta > Hymenoptera > Ormyridae > Ormyrus > Ormyrus pomaceus. The sequence goes on from UCOM01000175.1 coordinate 99,794, forward strand.
TTTTACTTTTTCATTTATTATTATAAGCGTGTTGATTGGTGGTATTGAAAATAACAAATAATCTGAATCAACAATTATTAAATAAAAAAGTTAAAGAAACTTATTAACTAACAGTAAAGCAAGATGGACGGTTGAACGAAATTCAAGTTCACAGTACCTTTGCTGCTGTTATATTTGAACAATTATATTTTTGGAAGTCAACCAAGTAAATATAATTTATATAACGATCAGAAATAAAATAAAATAAGTTAAAAAGGAAGTAGAGGAGACTATTAAAGAGAAAAGTGGAGCAATTCTTTCTTTTCTTTTGTGATTGGTCAATTTTTGGCTCGTGATATGCATTATTTATCACGTTGAGTACCAGCCCAATTTTCTTTTCAACTCCTCACATTAAATAATATGAATTCACATGTATATATAACTGTCCGTATTTACAATCTATTTACAGAATTAATGTAACGCTACATTGGCGCTACTTTACTCAAAATCTCGCTTTTTATCACAATTTTATACACATGAAATTATCGACAGTAGGTACTGGACATTGCAAAATCATGTTACAATTGAAGGGATGTGTAGTCATTATTATTTAGTCGTTTTGTTTTGTCTCGAACAATAACACTATTATACAAGTATTTTTTGTTTAATCATTAGATTTAAAAAATTTTACGTTATAATAATACTGAAAACTTTGCTTAACAAACATTAAATATAGCTACTTAAATTTATAAATTAACTACCCTAGAAAAAATAAGAAATTTTTTAGTTTTACAATTTGTATCGGGAAGGTAGGGCCATGCGGAACAACCATCGACACTTCACACCCCTTTAACTGTACTTGATTACTTGATACAAGCTTACTTACTCGCAATAAACGTTGAATCAAGCTTTTCTTTAGGAATAACAATAGTTATGCATATTTGACGTTTACCGACATGTTTATATACAACAAGATTTTACTCAAATGACACCGAAATTCAAAAAACCATTGAAAAAACGTTGTATGTAAAACAGCATTGATTCAATTGAGAAGCGAGAGTTTTCATTAACCAATCCACAATATTAGATTTTAGACCAGAGAAAAGTTTCATGAAAAGTTTAAGATCCTATTTAATGACGCACATTCTGACTGTCTTAAAAATTTTGCAAAATGAATATGTATAAAAATTTCGTTTTATTAACAACGTTTTTTCCGTCTACATTTTTTTAAGCTTTCGATGCTGCTTGGGCAGAGACTCGTATTTTTTGGTGTTTTCACTCATTTCGATTCTTAGCTTGATATTTATTAAAATCGTTCTAATATTCATAAATCTTTAGGCTTCTTCAACTTTACTTGTTTTTTTTTCTCAAAAGTTTTTGGCTCTGAATAATCTCAAACTGTTACCTCCTCGGAAAATCTCGACTTGTCGTCCAAATTAATAACAATGGCATGCGTTCTTGCGTGACCGGACTTTCTGTTTCGATCTTTTCCTGGATCTTCCTCTTTCTTTGACGCGGCATCTTGGGTCCGATTAACTTCTTCGTGCTCTTTTTCGTTACTCTTACTTTTATCCTCGTCACCATTCGTTTCCGACTTCTTTGTCTTTTCTTGATCTTTTTCTTTCTTCGCCTCTTCTTTTTTCTTTACATTCTCTTCTCCTATCCTTAAAACTTGGGCCTTTGTGGTTCCTCGTTCCTCGTGAGAAAATTCAAAGTTTTTAGATGCTTCAACTCTTCTCCTAAAAGTAATTAGAAATTTTTCAAATACGTCTCTCTTTTTATATATATGCTCAATATTGAAGAAATTTAGTATTGCGAATTCTTCGAATTCGTCGCGATTATTTTAAAATTGAGAATAATTACCTGACAGATGAATCGCCTTTTAGCTCACTATCTTGCATCGTCCAAGTTATGGCGTGAATCGTTGAAACCTGCGTTTCAGCTCGATTTGCTGCTTCTTGCATAGCTGCAATTTTTTCAACCATATGTCGATTACCTAAACGTGCATTTTTCTCTTTAAGCAATTCCAGCTGCGTGTACAATCTGCGAAACTCCTCCTAGATAAACACAATTACTAAATCTTTGTGCAAACGAAAATGGATTTATGATTGCGCGGTAAAATCCTTTAAGATTGCAATCAAGAATGGAAATTAGCTAAATTATAAGGATTTAAATGAGCTATTACCGTCATTCCGTCGCTGTCTTCAGTCAAATTTGCTTGATGCAAAGAAATAGAATTGGTCTGATTACTCGTGGCTGGTGCTCGAGAGGTTTTTCCCAAAAATTTGCTGGTTGTTCCGGCAAGTTTACCATTCGAATCATCTTTACCGCCTCCTCGAAACACCACATATGCCTAAGCATTAAAAATTATAAATAAATACGAGTATAAGAAGTCGAAAAATGTATTATACTTTGATTATTGTTTATCTCTGATTGGTTTCAGACGTGAAATAAAAAACACTTTTTGAAACAAATTGTTCATTGTAAATTTAAGAATATGTATATAGAATTCTTAAAATATATCGTTTAACGAGTATAACTAAATACATCGCGATTCTTTGCTAATTAGAATGGTACAGATATATACAAGTTGTATAAATTTTAAAGGCATTCTACACTTTTATTTACAAAAAAGCAAAAAGTTTTATTTAGCTTTTTTACTCAAAAGAAAATTTTACACTATTATGAACAAAGCTTAAAATTATTAATCGTCACTTTTAATGTTTATTCTTTTAATGCTAGACTTTTTTGTTAAAATGTTTACCTTGCTTCCAAAAATAAGCCCAAGCAGAAGAGTGACGGAAAGTTGAGTATGGCAGAAAAAAATAATGTAGAGCAAATCTGGGTTTGCTGGTGATTGTAAAAACAACCTATTTTGCAAAAATTGCGCAATTACAAAGTCATATCATCAAGTATTACAAAGAAGTAGCAAAGCAGTCAAATCAAGCTGAGAAATCTACTCACATAGATACATTCAGGAAGACTGATAATAGAAATTCATTATAAATTGCCATAGATATAAAGCGACTTTCATTAAATTCTGACGGCGCTTTTCTCACCACGATGCATAATCTAATACCCCACATGAGAAACATTACTTCCACTAAAAGCAAATATACAAGATTAATTTGTTCGGTCTGTAGAATGGAAATTATTTATTTTTATCATTATTTTGCTGAACTGTCTTGAAAACTGTTTCAAGCAATTTAGTTCAGCAATATAACTAAATGCAAGTAAATCTAGCAAATGATTGGAAAAAAGCTCAAGATATATAGAGTTAATCTGACAAAGCACACGTTTTTAAAATTCATAGCTTCCTCTTAAGGAAACTTTGAAACAGACCACATGAATTATGAAATAATTAATTATAAAATTCTCAATTATAAATTTTAATTGGAAGAATAAGCTATATGCCAATAAATAGGCAGCGATTTTATGTTTTAATAATCTCACATTTGTTACGAAGGAAATAATCCTTATTTATGTATAAAAGTGCATCTAGCTTGAGAGTAAGTAAGAAGATCAATCAATTTGTATGAAAAGCACTTCGCTATTGATCCAATAATTAATTAAGCACAATTTCCAAATATTAATATATTGCAAAAAGAAAATTCAACCTTTAGAGGTAAAATAATACAAAACTATTCATATAAAAACTTTGTTTTAGCAAGCAAAACTGTTCCCAGAAAATTGCTTCAGAACTTTAATTAATATTGTACACGGTACTTTAGTCAATAATGCCAGTAAGAGTACTTCGGATTTATTGACCAGCCCGCTGTGTATAATATATTGCATAAAGTTTTAACGCAATTTCCCTCCAAGAGCTCAGGTGAACGTAGAGTTTCGAGTGAAATCAAATTAGACAGCAAAGCTTATTAAATGAGCTATTATTATTATTAATTATTATCGCGGGGCAAACGAAAAGGGCGAAAAAGACTTACGTGCGGTGAAGCTGTGATCCCACCAGTCGGTGCGACATAAGTAAGCCTTTAAATCGTCGGCGGTCCGAGCGACCACAACCACCGGCGGTGCCACCAGTGTACGAATTCCCAAGAATACACTGAATATCGTAACAATTACTCCAAGACGTTTTAATAGATTCATATCTGTTATCTTTACGGCCTTGGCTGAGCGCACGCGAAATATCACGGATATCCTGCAAGCAGAAAATTTTCATATTCCAGATACTCCGCGCGGGTAACAAAGGAGCCCTCTCGCAGCACTTCTCGCTTATAATTTAAGATATTTCGAGCGAAGAGCGAAGAAAGGAGCGAAGTTTAATATAAAAATTTCAATGGAAAAAGAGCGGAGTCGATATAGTGCGCGTTTGATTTAATTAAAAAACTTGGAGCGAAAACCGTTATACACTTTTATTATATTAGTCGCGGATTTTCTTAAGTTCCTTTTCGTGTTCGTGCTACAACGTATATTCTATTTAGAAAATACGAGTTCATTCGAAGAAGCAAATGGGGGGGTTATATCTGTATAATAGAGAGAGAGAGAGAGAGAGAGAGCAACTTGGGGGTAAAAAAGGCAGGGATGGCTTAATGGAAGACGGAGAAGTAGAAAAACGTATAAAAGCGGAAGCTGCCGCTGTACCAGGAAATGCGCAAGAAAATAAGGATATTCAGCCAGTCGACACTATATTCGGGGAACTAAAGGTTAAGAATTGGAACTCGGCTCTCTTTCTCTCTCCCTCTCTCACTCGGATTCCAGAAGCGAGCTTCCTCCCTCCTCCTCAAACGAATCCATTAGTAACGTCAAAGATGTAGGTTAAATAGCATTTCTCGATGCTGGACTGCCGCACGCAAAAAGCTTCCAGGGAAAGCTCTCTGCGGTCCGGGCGCCACCGGCTGTAAAGCCCGCGGGAGTTTACCCCTCGACATTTAATTGTATTAGAGTCTTGCGGTCCCACTTAATTGATCGAGCACACCTCGGACGCCGCAGGCTATTCTCAACATTTTTATATCGATAGGACGTCGATGCAATTTTCAGCCGCGGTTCTATATATACTTTCTTCGGCAAAGTATCCTTCACTTCGCAATTAGTAAAATCATTAAAGTAAAACAGCGCGCCCTCATTTAAAAAGGATATACAATTAAAGCGAAACTTACTCTCAAAAAGCTTTTAATGTACTGTAAAATCTTTCCTGCTGGAAATTGCAATTTGTACACTCCATCGGTTATTTTTTTTCTAATTTATATAATTTAGCTTTCTACCGATTCGGAGAATTATTTAGTCCATTGATAATTAAATCCAATTCGTAGAACCAATGTGCTCCAGTAATTTTAAAAAGCTTTTTGAGAGTAAATTATATTTCGCTGTAATTGTATAGACTTCTTAATTTATAAATTAAAAGATAAAAAATTGCACTGAAAAACTATAAATTTTTTTAAAAGTTAAATTATTATTCATAATTACACTGCAGTTCTTAATTAACGAATTCTATCTGATGAGTAATAATTAATATATATGACGAACTCACCTCCATGTTTTCAACATCAATGCTCCGTAAGTTAATGAGAAGCCAATCTCTCTGAGCCAAACACGTACTGTACACGTAATAACATTCGGTCGGGGATACATTACTATGGTCTGCAATTTAATATGTTACTTTACGTTTCATATATGTAGTATTAAATTTTCAATTATTTGATAAAGTGGAAACCTAAATTTAAACTGAATTTTGGATAATGTGTACAAGAGCTTGCGTGGGCAAGGCTGATTCAACAGAAATAATTACTTTATTGATAGACCGATTTAGTCCTTACTGTGTTAAATACTTATAAATTTCAATTTATTAACAACTTTAATATAATTATAATTTAACATCAAATTTATTAAAGTAACTAATTAAATTGATTAAACTTGTGAAACTTATTTTTTAAGGTTGTCAATTTATAAAGTATTTTTATAAAAAAAAAGTTGGATACATATTTCTTTAATTAAAAAGCAAATTGTCTTACTTACAGTGCAATAAATGAAAAAAGCTCCGAGAACGATGACGCGCAGTAACACTGGACTTGCGGCTCGAACAACCTAAATAACATAAGCATATTTTAAGGGTTACGTAATATTTATTGCATGACTGCGCTCAATAAATAACAGCAATGAATTGATAATAAACAGCAACAGTTGAGGCCATTCATTGAAAAATTGATCCTATGAAATATTGCATTTCCAGAAAGTTCTTTTCAGAGCAATTTTAACTATATAACAAATTTTTTGAGTAATTTATCGAAAGCTAAGCTACTAATTCCTTACATCTTTTGATTGAAAAAATGTAATCCTTCTGTTTCTTTTCTTAACTATTATACAAAATATGGATTGTAAAAAAAATTTTTTTTATACTTTACAAGCCGAGACCTTTTTCTTTACAGCTTGTCTAATCAATACAATTCCAAGAAAACAAAGTTAAATTCATAAGTATTTTACTTTCCCCCACTTACTAATTGTAGTCTCACTTTTAAATATGAATTCTTGGTACATATTAGGTAATTTATAACTTTTCTAGAGCGATTAATCGCGCAAATCAAGGTTATTTGTTTACCTTGACTTACTGAATATAGATTCTGGCTGTTAATACCACGCGATTGTTCTAAAACCGCCTCATCTCGTATGCACCATCATTGATATTTATTCCCTTCTAGTTATTACGTGCAACTTTATTTTTTAAAACTTTCTCTATAGAACAATATTTTCCATTGAATGTGCAACGCAGAAACCCGTATTCCAGGAATTTTTCATTTTTTTTTCTGCGGGAGAAGTCGATTTCATTTGAAAATGTTCGTCGCAGCTTTTTTGTTTAAAGAAAATACGATAAATTCAACTTTCCTGCCATTGTAAATGTAACAATGTATCGCTAAAACGCATAGGAACTGAAAAGCTAAAAGGTAAAATTCGATTTTGAGTGTCAAATTTTTGATCGACAGGAACGGGAATAGAAAAATGAAATTGAATGGCTATTGGGATTTGAGGCGCGACCTATCTGGCTCAGTCGCGATCGGAAATCCTCTAAGGTGATAGACACAAACATCCGCTACGACCCGAAAATCAATTTTCAATTTCCAAGATAAGTAAATGCTTGCGAAATAAAGTGCGCGCTTCGTGATTAAACCTTTTAATTTATCGAGAACGATGTAGAAAACGAAAAAAAAGGACAACAAGAAAGTTCGTACCGCGGCGATCGATTGAAAAGTCAGGGTAAAAAACATTTATCTTGAAATAGCGAGCTTAAACGAAAAACGATGAGTTAAGTCGAATCAAAATCCATTCAACGATTTCGATGACATAATGCTCCGACAGTCACATACATTTATTCATAGACACTTTTTAAAAATAGCAATGGTATATTTCAAATGCAACTGCCTCGAAATATACGCTTCAAGGCACGTCTTTTTATGCAAATCTTCTTTTCCGGCAAGGCAGATATAAATCGTACGGCATAAAGAAAAGCTCTCTCTGCCAGATACGAAAATAAATACAAACGACGTTAGCCGGCATATTTGCACCAATAAAAACGTATTAACTTTACCTTAATATTGCCATATTTCCACGTAAAAAACACAACGGCCGGCAGACACGCGATAACGCAACACTCCAGAATGAGTATCGCCGTTCGCATCAACCAGTTGAGGGAGACCACGCAGGGAGAACCATCTTCGCAGGACTCGCAGCCCTCGGCGCAGGGCAGGCACTCGAAGACGCCGGACAGGGCGTACTGGCTCTCATCGCCCTAAAAAATTTGCGGATAAAAGGGTTCGTTTTTGGTTTAGCGCTTTGCCGCCCGTCGGGCTTTACACTGAACGTACCATCATCAGCTTTTCGTATTCCTCTTCGACGACAGTGCCATTGTAATAACGTTTGGTTGATTTAATGTCGGGGTAGTAAAAACCCCGTTTGCAGACGCATCGATAGCTTCCCCTGCGGAATCCCAGGCCAGGGATCGCTTTACACTGGAAACGAGTTTTAACAGTTCGGAAATGTAAAAGCATTTTTAAGGCTTTAACGTTCGCAGAAATGTTATTGACAAATAAATCGTTATTTTTTACGAGTAAAGTTAAAACGAGAAAAGTAAATTTGTTTCTTGAAGTTAATGGAAAGTAGTAGTCACGGTTACTTCTTCATTCGGCGAGTTTTACAAAGCTATATTGTGTATCGGACAAAGTAATAAATTTTATTTTCAGGCTTTTAACAATTAGTCCGCGGCAGTAAAATGGATTCCGGAAGCACGGAGCTTTAACTCTGATGAGTAATCTGCCTTCGTTTTAGTACGCACTTCTCGGATAGAGTTCTTTTATGTCATCCCTTCGAGCAATTCTAGGATAATATCAAGAGGATAATGAATATCAAGCTAGATTGGAACGTCTTCCCCGAGCGAAGGGAAACAAACTTGGATATTTCCTGCACTTAACGAGAATTGCGCTAAAGGGGAACTGACCTACAGAGACGAAGGGGGGAAAGCGAACGCAGAAAGAAATAAAACAATCGTAAAAGCGAAAAGTATTAAATATATTATTCGAAGCGAACGGTAAGCCACTCGAGATTGTACTTCGCGGAATTAGTCATACCTCCGTCGTCCTCTTCTTGCACTTGTCGCTCGCAGCAAATATATTTAATTGCATGGATCCTGGAGGCAAAGGACATTGGTCAATGTCGACCCTACGTAAATCAATATCGATGCCGCTCGTTCCTCTGGAACAAAAACAAGACGCGCCCCGTGTCCAATAACGTTTAGCAACGAGTTGATCAACAGAGAGAGGGCTTTTACAGCGGAACTCTAGTACGCAGATTAAAATGCGGTTACTGTGACAGTGAAGTTTAAATTGACTTAGTGCGATGTTAAAGAAAGTTTTTCTTAATACCCGCCCGGTGAAGTGAAATTGGCAATTTTGAATGTTACAAGGAGCTAGTTTTGCAACTGAAATTTCAGTTTAATTTCCGATGGGATTAAGAGATATCGGTAACATGCAATGTCAATTGTACGACTGAAGTTGTAATGACTTCGCGGAAACCCTTGCGTTCACCCTCATTCTCGCACACTACGTTCAGTGTACTCTCGCTTTATTAGGCTCTCTCAAGACGTTTAGTGACAGTACGCTTCTCGTAATTAATTATTAGGAGAGAGTACACTTTATAAATTATAATTTGACCCTGCTATAGGTAGGATGGAATGATATGACTTCTTTTGTCAAAGCTACCGAGTACATAAGACAAGTTTAATAATTTTTTTTTTTTTTTTCTTTATAACGATAATTCACACGCTTTTCATTGAAATGATATTTTGTGATAAATTCTGGTGAATTTATGTGCACGAATAAGATGCAATCAACGTAAATTTTAATTGTTTCCGTGCTAAATATACACGCAGTCTCAAAGTTTATTCTGGGCCGTGGGGCCGTCACGTCTTCGCAGTTTAGTGTTATCTTTTACACTTGTTCTGATCAATTTAAAGAAAATCAATTTTAGACGAGCTTTCGATGCTGCCAATTCTCGATTAGGCAATTCTTTTATTGCGTCCGCCTCGGGCGAACAAATAGAGAACTACCGATAATAGTTTAAGGGAGCACGAGGCCTGCATTTCAATTTGAAAAACGTCCGGAGAGGTAGTGTTTTATTAGCAAGCTCTAACGAAGTTTCGATTTTCGTTTAAATTCAAAATTTATAGGACTATAAATATGCTCCTGCTGGCTATTTAAGAAGACGATTTTATCAGTGAAAAATTTTTGTTTTTTATGCGATTTACGCCGCGGTTAATTATCATTGAGATCTAATCAACAATGACGCTGTGCAGCGAGACAATAACTTTTTATGGTAAGAGATAACCTGATATAATAGAGTGCACGCATCGAAATATATTCTTTTCAATGGACCTGCTTTCTAAATTTCAAAGTTCACAGTTTAAACTAGATTGCATTATACTTTGTAATTTTCTCTTATTTCACCTACTAATTGTACATTATTCATGTATATTAACCGTTGAATCTAATTAAGTCCACCGCATAAATCCCACCACGGCTTTTTCTGGGTAAAGCCATTTATTCGATTAGCATCGGAAAATAAATTGCGCAAAAAACAAAGAGCAACTGATGTCGGTTTTTGTTTCTTCATTTTTTACAAGCTCTTCATTCTTTTTTTTACGTTGAAAACAAACTTTAAAGTAACTTCGCACTATATTTAAGTTGACTAATTAAATAAAGTTTTAATTTTATGTATCCTTTTTTGTAATTGCATGCTTGCTTAATTTATTACGAGCTTTAATCATTAAAGCGGCTATTATCAACTTGTAAAGGTTAAAAAACAATCAGCCGCACTGCATGAAAAGCTAATTAATTATAGAGTACTTACTTAAAGTAGTACGTGTCATTCACGTAACCAAAAAACGGCACTGTATAAGTTAGCATCCAGATGTTACCGCCTCCGCAGTCGTAGTAGGGTTTCGACCAGCGACCATCTTCGTACCTTACCGTTAAAATTTCATCTTCTATTCGCTCTGTGTGACTGCTTTCATTGTGCGTGTACGTATGATAACCTGCAATTAGAATAATTGTTCTCTCATTAAAATTTCATATCGCGCTGCGTTCATATCACATGTGGAAAGTAAACTAGAATATGTGCAACACCGTTTGATTATTACATATTCACATCATTGAGTCGCACAATAGGTATCGAAGATCTTTTATTCAGTACCGTTTCAGATTCAGAAAAATCATCAAATTTAAAATAAGACAAATATTCACGTATGTACCAATTACATTAGTATGGTGTGTATAACCTTAATTTGAAAGTTAACGTTGAAAGATGATTTTGAAAATTTTTAATTAATTAAACTGTTTGCGCAAAATTTTAATCTAAGTTGTAAAAATCAAAAAGATTTAGATGTGCGAAAACGTGGTTTGGCGAGTTGCGAATACATTTTTTTGCCTAAGATTTCATGGTTTTGTGGACTGAACTTCCGATTTAATAAAAATAAAAATATTCACGTTTAAAAATTAAAATGACAGAGAAGGATTCAACTGTGATTACATGATTGGGGAGAGTTTATTACCGAGGGTCTCTTCCATCTCCGACCTTGGGGTTATTTACGACCCTTCACTTTTGTTCAACGAACATATAAGCATGGTAGCGTCGAAAGCTCTTAAACTTCTTAGATTTATAAACAGGAGTATGGTAGATTTCCAAAACTCGGAGTCTACACTCATCCTTTTCAAATCATTGGTTTTACCGATCCTCACGTATGGATCTACAATCTGGTCGCCGCATTTTCGGTCGAGTTTTACAGCTCTTGAGGGGGTGATGCATAGACTCTTAAGAACCCTAGCCTTTAAGAGCGGAAATCCAATGGGCTATCTGGACCATGATTACTCTCCTCTTTTAGATAAATTTAATCTTCTATCAATAGCTGATCTTCATAAGTATCATGATTTATTATTTGCTTTTAAAATCCTACACAACTTTATATTATCTCCAGACATAATTCAACAATTTTACATTCGTAGTTTGCCCTACTCTATCAGAAACTTCAATACTATAGCGGAGTGTAATCGTGGCTCAGCGTTCTCGTATCACGCACCTATCCCAAGGATGCGTATACTCTGGAATGCATTAGACAGAGAAATGCAGGAAAGACCCTCAATTGGGCAGTTTAAAGAAGAATTAAGAAAGTTGTTGAGTACTAATACAACATAAAATTAAAGCAGTATTCATTAGAAATTACGGAGAGAGCTATATTTTATACAGTGTTATCTTATGTTAGAATATATTTCTATTTTTATTTTGTTACCGAAGCGTTACAAAATGTTATAGATTTATGTAAAAGGACTGACAGTCCTTTTATCCTTTAATAAATAAATTCTTTCGAATAACTTTGGCGTGATGGGAGTAGCAGAAAGTAACGTATAATTTAATTTCACAGTAGAAATCTCCGAAATTTTATAATGAATTTCGCGAATAATTATATTAGTAAAATTTAAATTTGACAATGTTTCGTTTTTGTCGGAAGTAGCAGAAAATAATGAACGTATAATTTAGTTTCACAGCAGAAGCTAACTTTCCCTAATTTTAATGAAGTTCGTGAATATAATTAGAACATTCTTAAAAAGCAGTTTTATAAAATTTATTAATTATATTAGTATTTAATCAACATCTTCTGAGATATTCTTATGTCTTTTTAAAGTTTTACAATGTTTGGTTTTTTCCAAAGCATTATTTTTTAAAGCATGCTCGATCAGAATTAATGAAGAAATAATTAATTGCACGTCACGTACAGGCATCGTATCCGCGTGCAAATTTACCAACTACGCTGTTTAATTGAATAAAAAAATAATTGCGATAACTCAATATTTTATTTGAATTAATCTACTTTTTTGTAACTTCTGAAACAAATTACGAAACTGTCAATTTTTATTTCGTTTTAAAATCACTCACTTTGATTTTCTCTTTATTAATTCAAATAAATTATTTTAAACAAATACTAGTTAGCTCTAGTTTAATGATTCAGAACAAATTGAACTAACCACATTATTGAAGACACCTATATTAATTCATTACTTTCCAAAAATAACAGTTTCAAAGCATGCAAATGAAAAAAGGAAAAAAAATGAACAAATGATAAAAGAAAATGCCGTTTGTAATGAATTTTTATTAGATTAACATGTTAAAGGACCTAAAAAGTCATTCAAATGAGCTTTCTAACTTATTTTTATTTTAAAATTAACAAAAATATGAACCCGTAGGAAAACCGTACATAACAACGTATTTCTATTTTCAGTTGCAGGACGAAGAGCAAAGTAATATAAAGAAATTCAATAGGGAAAGATGAGATTCGACAGGTCGAAATAACGGCTCCTGCAACATAAATAGCCTAGAGGGCTGCAGAGCTCTAAGAAGATCAGGCGAAGGATAGTATTGTAACTTGTGCTCAGAGAAAACAGAAAAGCAAGGATCGTTAGAGATAGAGAAGGTTTATTCGTTTTCGTTCGGTAGGTGGATCTATTTATATTAGCAAACTAATTTTGTTTAAGTTGAGAGCGCAATAGTCAAATTTATCCATCTAGTTCTTTCTTTTTACGTTGTTTTCAATGCAAAAGCTTCACATAAAAATATCCTTTACGCTGCTGAAACGAGATAAAACGGATAAAAAAGAGATAAAATAGGTAGTTTTTCTAAAGATAACGAAAAATAACAAGGTTAATAACTTGCAACCAAAATAAAGAACGTACCTTTGGAAAAGTTTAAAATTTAATTTTCTCATTTTTCCTTGTTAAAATCCGAAGGTAGAATAGTTACTGGATTTGAAATCATCGCGCCTTTCAAATACTACGAGTAGCGGACAAAAGCTGCATTGCCTATGATTTGCTTGCAGTGCAGCCTTTTTAAGAGGACGGCTTGTCTACTTGTTATCTCGAAACGTAATTTTGACGGTCTAACAAGCAGTGCAATGTGCAGTTATAAGCCTGCCGGAAGCTCGGTGAAATCTCTTTGCGAAGGAATGGGTTCAAGGTTTTTTTATATAAATAAAATAACACAATTAATTTATTAAATTAGTCGGCAGAAGAGCACGTTAATTTCGGAAGACTAATTTAAATTAAGAGTAATAATATATTAAAACTAAACCTCAGGGTTTTTAGGCGTCCGCGGTGTAAATTATTAGTTAAATTAAGTATAGCTCGCGAGAGCGGGTAGCTGCCCTGAGTACGAGCAGCTACCAGCAATATTGAGGGCGAAAAGTCCGTGTCACTCCTTGCGCCGGTGGGTCGCCCTTAGCGGGAGTCGGTAGCCGTGCTCCTTATTGGCTGAGGCTTCGAAGCCCAGCCTGACCCGGGCTAAGCGCCAAGCGACGGATTTCCAGGAGCTTGCGGGCGAGGAGAAGTGCTCCAGGCGGCGAGCGCTTCTGGGAAGCTGTCACGCCTCGAACTCGTCGGTTTCCGCGAGAAAAAGCGAGTTCTTCCGCGTACGCTTGAGGACGTCAAGCTGTTAAAGCTCGGAAAATAGCTTTCAATTTAAATAATTCTTTAACAATCCTGTTTTATAGTATACGCAAAATTACGAAAGGTTTTTCATTTTGCTTTTACTTTTCTACTGATTGTACAAACTTCTATATGAAAGTGTGTCGTAAAAACTACACTAATAAAGATTATCTGATCGGAATACAAAGATCAAAAGTTTAAAAGACGTCAAAAGGTGTAAAAAGATAAGAAAATAACAGTAAAATTTAATGGAAACTTGTATGAAACTTGAAAGCTGCAAGCATTAAAACCCGGAGGTTGAGACGGTATCCATTTTACGCCATACAAAAACATCCTCCCAAGTTTCAAGCATTTCGGTGTGAACCGAAAGTATAACAATGCCCTTGGAAGTTTTATTCAACATTCCTAATACAATATAAAAACTTGGTTTCCTATTTTCGATCTTTTACCGGTGCAAGCGACGGACAGAACTGTTTTAAGTTTAAAAACATGGAATTTTACATTGTAAATAAGACAGAAAAACACGGTATATTGGCAGATTTCGAAATACGAATGGTATTTTTTTAGTATTTTTGTCGACGCAAAAAAAACATATTTTTTCTTTATATACTTTGGTGTAAAAACATTTTGATTTTTTAAAAATATTTTTATATTAAAAGTCGGATGGAATAAATAATATGAACCCAGTCGTAGAAAAATATGAATTAATAACAAGTAAAATAAATATCCAAAGCAAATTTAAGGTAGCTCTATAGGTACTCTCTAGTCAGCTGAGATATTAAAAAAAATTTCTTTTTAAACGCTTTATTGTCGCACGAAAAGTATTTAAAAAATATTTTCCAAATTTTTAGTATGTTTTGATGTATTATTTTGTTTAATTTTGTTCAAATAAAGCATTATTAACAATAAATTTTGATAGTACATTTGACTTCGGTTATTAGGTTAATAATTATGACGTATCTTGCGATATTGTCAAACTGTATGACGT
>UCOM01000176.1:0-114460 GCA_900474385.1 Ormyrus pomaceus
TTTTTCTTAGATTTTTGCTAAAAGAGCACATAACTTTTGAAAAATCGAGCGTTAGGCCGAACGGACGCGGCTTCCTTGATATTTTAACATTAGAAAACATATCCCAAAGTTATAGGAAAATTCATTATCCAAATGTCGTATACTCTCCTTGTTAGTAACTATCGAACAACAAGATAGGACAAGAACACAGATAGCAGACGAAAAAACTATACAGAAACCCCGGAAAAAAAAAGACACCACCACCGCCGATCCCCATAGCAACGGGCAACACTCACAGGAGAGCGCATCAATAATAAACAGGCCCTCTCTCTCCCACACTATCAAGGCGCTAGAACAGAAAGGCTCGTCGGCCGCCTCGGCCTAAGAAAACGGGGAAAGAGGGTGGAAAAGCCTGCAGCTCTCGACGAAGGAGGCAGGCGAAATTCGGGGGGGTGCTCTGCGTGGCGCGCGCGCGAGTCGTGCGTGCAGTCGGTGCTTCCCCCTCTCGCCCCGCGCTCGTGACTCGAGCCACCCTCCGCGGGGTGAATGCCCTCGGCGAGCGGTACACATATATATATGTAGGCTCTATTTCATTGGAACGCGCGCACGCGGCGCTCCGCTGCAAGCTGTCAAAGGCACACGAATGCCGAGCGCCCTTTTTCGGCCCATTCTACGTTTAAGAAGCGCATCGGTCGGGGGGGTAATCGCGCATGCGCTTCGGTAATGTACGCTTTGGCGGACGGTGATGGGGGAGCTGCTTCGGTTCGCGGTGTGACTGATTTTACGTTTGGAAATTCGAAATTAATGGAGGCGAGCTTATGGTGCGAAAGGGGAACGATTTGCAATTACAATGCAGGCGAGGATATGGATATTAGGGGGGAAATTGAAGATGCTCTTAGTTTTTAGCTTTGAAATCTCCGTGGGAGTGATTATGCTTTACGCATTTATTTCAGTATGAGGGTCTTGGCAACGGTCGAAATTTCAATCTTAGAGAAGAGACTTTGTTTTATTATAAAAGTAAATCATTGTAAATAGTTCTGGAATTTCAAGAACGTTTATTCGCTACACCGTAAATCAAAAATAAACTTGGCAGTGTTTTGCCGCAAAGAATGAATCATATACTCTTCTAAATTTAAAGAACGCGCGGACTCTAAATTCCGGCAGAGTCGCTTTTATATTTCGCGTGTTGTTTTTTTTTTCTTCATTTTGCATTACCTTCCATTCCCCGAGAGTCTATTCCTTGTTTTTTTTTTCCTTTACGTGTACAGTTTGCGTTTCGTTGTATACGCCGCGGAGAGACACGTCGCGTTTTAATATGCGATATGCCCGCTCGAACGGTGGTGCTCGCGCTCGTTTTCTTTTTCCGAGCGCAGCGCAAGATGAATATTCCGTGATTAAAAAAACTGGTCCCTCTAATGAAATTGGCAACGAGCGGAGAGAGCGACGAAATTTCGTTCTTTACGCGAACGCGATAAATCAATGGCGCGTTTTGTCGGGGAAAAAAAGCTAGAAGGGCAATTTTTTCGACGCAAAAAATTCGGACGCACCGCGCTAATAAAGCGTAATAAGCCGTAAACCGCTTAGCCGCTCCGAGAGAAAAAAAAATAAAGGCCACGTCGGTCATTCATTCGGCGACATCTAATTACTCAATCTCGAGGGGGCAAAAAGCGACCCCCTCACCCGAAAAAAAGCGCGCGCGCACACTCGCGTGACATAATTAATCACGCTATGTTAATTACTCGCCTGACGTGACCATTAAAGGCGAAGCTCGCCGAGCAGAAGGGTCGAGTAATAATAATAATAATAATAAAAGCACGAGGACGGCGAAGAGCGAAGGAAGGAGCGGAAAAAAGCGAGCTCGGGGAGAGAGAGAGAGAGGCACTCGCCTCGAAAAAGTCGAGCTTTTTCGTATATATACTTGCATACATATATATACGTATATATTTGTCGCGCGAGACGCTCTCGACTTTAATGAGTCGTGCGCAGCGCGGTCGACGTCGTCGTCGTCGTCGGGACAAGAACCTCCCCCCTCCCCCGCCGACTAGGCTACATGCTTTTCCGGGGGAAAATTCTTGCGACAACCGGCGAGTTTTCATTGTTGTTCATTTTTCGCGAACGAGGAAGCGATCATTCCGCCGGGAATGGAAGTCGCGCGCGTATATATGAGTGCGTGTCCGTGCGTGGAGCTTCCGGGATTCGCGCAAGCGCTGGGGGGACGCTCTTTTTCCCGGCGGCTTTTCCTCGTCGTGCGTTTTCGTATATGACTGCATGCATACTGACGAGTTTTTTTTGTTTTGCTCCTTTGGCTTAAATGTTTCTCGGCCGCGTCGCGGGAAGGAGGCGGTTTTTGATGGAACGCAAATAAGCGGGGCATTAGCGCGGGGGGGATTTAGAATCGAAGCTCTCGTTACTTTAATGAAGTTCCCTTCGCGTTCATTACGCCGAAGCGTATATAGTTTCGTTCGGCGACCGCGGGATTTTTCGGAGAAGCGGGGATACCAGGGGATATTTATAAGATTCGGCGAAAAATCGGCGCTTTTAATTTCGGCGGAAGGAATGTCAAAAGAAGCGAGGAGGGGAAAAAAAGGGAGAGCTTTTCGGCGGGCGATTCGTAAAAATAAGCTGGGAGAGCCGGGAGTAAATGACTCCTTGAAGCAACTAATTTCCTCGGCGCGTATAAATAATCACGTTCGCGCCTGGCATTTTTATCGCGCGCAACCGCCGCCACATCCTCGTAAAGTCTGGAAATGAATTCGGTAAGTCTTTCGGATGCGAGAGAGAGAGAGAGAGAGAGACCGAGAGGTCGAAAGGGACGAAAGAAGAGAGGTGAGTCGGGAAGTTGGTAGGGAAAATATAAGAAAAAGAATTTTTATTCCGGGCTTTTATCCAATTTTTTTGCGTTGGAGATCTTGAGGCTATATTTAAAAAGGGATTAAATTTAGCTCTAAGATTTGTTCTGTAAAGAGAACAACTTTTCGTGATGTTTTCGGTTTTAAATTAGTTATTTTAACCAACAGATTGATTATTCAGTTGATAACCCTAAAACTAAAAGTAGAATATAAGCAGAGAAAATGAAAATTGACTTTATCGACAATAACAACACGGTAGTACATATAAACTTTCTTTAAAAAAAAATTAAAAACTGCATTATTTTTACTCGTACATTTTTAGAACTCGCCACTTTTTGCGACTCGTCTACCGACTTCTGCGGCAGTAAAATTAGCAGCAATTAAAATCTCACGAGAAATCTCGCAATTTGTCGGAGCAATAACAAGCTTTGGCCGGGAGCAAAAAAAAGAAAAAACAAAAAAAAAGTAAAGCAGCTCCGCGCGCGGCGTCCTGAGCCACTCGACAGGTAAATAAAGAGAGCCCGGAGAGAAGGGGAAGAAAAAAAAATGACCTCACGTGATAAAGTCGCTCTTATCTGGGGAGAGAGAAAAAGGGCCGAGTCCCGCGAGAGTGAGAGAGAGAGAGGCCGAGGAGAGTAAAATGCGAGAGCTGCTCGTGGAACGTGACCGAGGAGAAACGAGCCGGCTGTTAGACGCCTGCGAGAGAACGAGGCAATGTTGCGCACCTTAAATATTGATAAAACTATGATGAAATTGCCACCGTCTCTGCCGAGAATTGCATGACCTGCATTTTTTTGAAGAGAACTTTTTCTTTTTTGCTCCGAGAAACAATGAGAGTCTCTAATGTTTTCTTTATTTTATTTCAGAGAAGCGGTATTGCTTGTAATAGGACGATAGGAAGATGGATGCACTGCAGTCCAATCGGCGATAAATTAAAAGATACTAATGAAACGTGATTTTATTATTGTCTTTAGAGATGTGTTTTTAAACTTTTCAGTCTTCGTGTTATAGTAAGGTTAATGAACACTATTGGCTAACAAATGTTATATCAATAAAACTTTCTAGCTTTCAATTTAAAACAGATATCAATGTTTAAAAATCACCAGTTTAATACGCGATGGACTAAAATATACAAGGAATTTGTTCGTTTTAAAGAAAAAAATATTGAGAAGTTTCCGATTCTTATTGATCTATCAATTTGCTTCCATTTCATATTTCAAATTACCAAACAGCTGAATCAGCATCATTCGTGCAACAAACTCAACAACTAAAGTCTAACCAAATTAGAGTATAACGAAAGTACGCCGGCGATCGCTTCCATTCAACAATAAAAGATGGGCATTCCGACAAGGTTTCCTATTATCCACCCCTCCCCAAACAAATCAAAGCAATTCCAGAGATCGGCCGGATAAGGAAACGAGTTGTAATACAGTTTTTTTATCCGATCGCCATGACGAAACGAGCTGAAATTTTCATCACCTGTGCCGCGCGGTGAACGTTTCTCGACTCTCGGGGTTCAATTACAATGTACCGGGGAATATTGGGACCCACGGAGATAAAAAAAAAAGGCACAGCCGCGTTCCCTGCAACGTTCTTGCTCGCGGGTTCGCGTATATATCCCATAAATACCAGATATACGAGCGATAAAGGCTTAACGGTTTTATACGCGTCTGCGATATATATACGTATATACGGTGGGACCGATTTATTTATGGTTCGTTCGCCGCGGAAAGAACTGCCAATCTCCTTAAAGAGTCATTAAACGCTTTACGTTTACATGTGTTACCTAAGATTGATGTCACCTTTTGACGATCAATCTCGGGGGGGGAATTGATGAGCCGGGAGAAATTGAAAATTATGCGCCGGCGGTGTGCCCGGCGAGGCATAATGTTGTTTTGACGTTCTCGATATGCCCGCCGGTAAATTAGAATGTTGTTTTCCCGTAGTATCGAAATTCACTATATTCGGTATTGAATTATTCAAAACGCCAGAAGACTTGCGTGCGTTTCGATATTCTGATGGAATATAGAAACTACTGAAATATTCGTAGTTTAAATGTATATATATATATAAGTATACTTCTTATATTTAAAGAGGGTATAATTTATTGCGAGAGTCTATATAAAAATTTATCTAAAGTGTCGCGCGACTGTTGCAAAAACGTCCGAAAAAAAAAAAAGATTTTACGTCCCGCTAAATCACTCCTCGGCGAAATTTCGCCTTTACGACGTCTCGGAAATTGAAGATGACGTCGATATCCACATTATATCACTCGACTGCAGCGCGCGCGGCGCCTTTGAGGCGCGGCTGCGCGCGGAGAAAAACACCATAAAGACCCGTTTAATGAGCGATAACTTTTTCAACAATCCGATCGCATCGGAAACTTCTCTCTCGAAGAATATAAAATTAGCCTCTCTCCTCGCCGCCCGCGAACCATATTCCCCCGTCAAGTTTTCGAACAGTTCCGCGGCGGCAGTTTTCCCAGAAGCTACAAGCGTAGCTTGGGTAACGACTCGACTTTATTGCATCCTCCGCGCCGCAAGATTACAGTCATCGCCCGGAGCCTCTCCGCTCGATGTAACTCCAATCACAACTGTGTCAATGACAAAGCAGTCCCTCTCCCGTGCATAACGTAACCATCACTCGCTTCCTCATTCCGGCGAACTGAAACTACATGTCGTAAGCTCCGCTTCTCGAAGAAGCTCGAACGAATAATTAAAACGGAAGCTCTAACGCGCCGATTAGGGGTTGGAATTCCGGGGCGCTTTCGAAGCCTCGCTTTGAAGCCCGACTGTCTCCGGGCTCCGTTGTTTAAGCCTCCTTTGACGCGTCGAGGACTGCGAGTGCACTCCGAGGGCTTTGCGCGTCCTTTGGAATGGCGGGGCGGACCGATCGGCCGGAAGTAAGTTTCGATGCGGAGCGGATTCGCGAAGCCGTCTGCCGGCTGGTCTCCGGTGCATATTTTACTGTCGTTGCACTCCGGTTGCTCGTTTGGCTCGAGAGTTGAATGATGCTTCTGCCGTTGAAAAGTGATTTTTGTTTTTGATCGTTGGCGGTTGGAAGGAACGAGACGACGAGTAGCAGTAACGGTGAATAATGTTCAGGCAATGGAGGTAAAATTCAGTATTGAATTTAATAGCATGATGTGCAGATGAAGTGGTAAGGAATAATTAGTTTCAGAGACTATAATTTTCTGCGAAAAGGAATATAACAATGCTTAACAATAAGTACGATAATAAGCTTCGCGTCAAAGCAGAACTTTGATTAAACTTTTGAATGAAAAAGCAACAATGAACTTGGTCAAGAACAGAAGAGATTCTCAGAGATTGATAAATTTAATTACAACGAAACTCCTAGATAGCATTTCCACCTTGTAGACGAGAGAGATATATACTTTTATTAAAACTCCATTACACCGAGAGCAAATAATTGAAAAATGTAAACACGTCGAATCCCTTCAATCGAAGCGCTCTGCGCGCCGAAAACCGATATTTGCGCTTCGCTCTAACCAAAAAGCGTTAATGCACATTAAATTGAAACGTAAATCACACTTACATTATCAGCGTGAAATACGCCCGAAGTAATTGCGGTTTCTCCTCCAATTGATAAAAAGCCCGAAATATCATTATTACACCGGAAAAACTAAACACTCGGTGTGTCCCTCGATAAATCTTCCTTACCCGCGGATAAGATTAGAACTCGGCGCGCGGATCGTTTCCGATGTACATTTGTGCCGGCAGTCGCTGACAGGGATAATTAACAACAACGGGCCGCGGCTAATACTTACGCAACCCACTTAACCCGAGTCCCGCAGCGACGACGACGACTAAGTCGCGAACGATGTTTCGCGCCTGAATAATAATTTATATGCGCCGCGCACACCGAACCGCCGCCGAGGAAAATCTTCTCTCCTTCCTGCGCGAGCCGCCTGAAAAAACGGGCGCTTTTTTTCACGCCGCGAGGATATACAAGTGCGCCGAGAGGCGCGCAATTACGTCGACAGGCGCGGCAACGCCTGGGCTCTCTTTGGAGTTCAGAGTTCAAAGCGCCGGCGTCACTTTCAGCCGCCGGTTATAATTTATATTTGTATTATTTGCAGGCGGTTTTGCGCGAGGAATTTAATTACCCGGTAAACTTCGGGAAATCGATGAAAAGCGCGGAGTATAAGGTGGGGCAACGGTTTGATAATAATACGGTTTATTTATTTCGGGGAGACGGAGAGAGATAAAGCGGCGTTTACGAGGCTCGTCTCGCCGAATTTTTATTCGATTATTCATTTTGCGATGCGCGTGAAAGTTCTCGCGCGCATTTTATTTTGCGGGTCTCGAATGTTTATTATTAAAAAAAAATGGTTATTTACGGCGGGAGCTCTCGTATATAAGCATACTTTAGATGGTTTTGAGCGGCTGCAAATTTATGCTCGAAAAATTCAGGCGAACGTATATGAGCGAAACGCTCATTATCGAACAAAGGCATTTTCAATCGGACCGACAGCTTTTTTTGAAAAGCCCAAGATTTATATCTCTACGTTTCGGCTCTCCGTAACCAAAGATGTCAATGCCTGCTTGCTTGGCGGCTCGGCCGAAAAAGCGCTCGTCGTTTCTACTTGCGACTCCCGGCGCTGATTAAAATTAAAATGAGTTTTCACCTCGCGATTCCAAAAGAGAGGCTCGCTTTTACTTGCAAAGCGAGTTTTTCCTCCGTCGGCTCTCCTCTCCGCCTTCCACTCGATGTATATACGCGCCGCGCGCGCACGACTCGGCTAAGAGTGATTGACGATTCGCGGGAGATAAGGAAGGTACGTATATACGCGCGAAATAAGGAAAGGCGCTCGCGGAGGCCTCCGACGGATGAAATTTAAGCAAAGACAAACAGACGTCGACGGGGAGGATTGATGGGAGGTGTGGGACGTCGAGTCGGGGCCCCGAGATCGATTAACATCCTTCGACGATATCTCCCCTCCCCGACGGAGTGTGTTTTCGCCGCGGGAAGCGACGTGTGTGTGTGTGTTTGCCTTTATAGGTCGCTGGGGGAGGGGAATGGGTTGCGTTAGGAAAGTGAGTTCGAGCCGCCGGAATTTAGGGTAAATATCGCCGCGTCTTATTATAGCGAAATATAGCTGGGTTGATCGACGCGCGGAGGTGGAGAGCGGAGGAGTCGCTCTGTTTTAGTTTCAAATTTTGGGTGAAAACGGTGGCTGCTTTTGTCAATATATCGAGCTTCTTTAAGATCGTTTTTTTGCAATGCCCTTCTTACGCATTAACTTTTAGCGAATGTTTATTATTTCGTATACTGTTTTAATACTCACTACTCGGCGGACTGTAAAAGCCAGAGTTAAACGTACCTGCAACAGAAAGAAAATCTCTCGTTATTTCAAGTATTACAAGATACAATAACGCATACATTATGCAACGATAAATTGTGCTTATGAAAGGCTTATCGACTTTTACGCTTTACCGTTCGGAATGAAAAATGGAGAAAAGAATATCTCTCTCTCTCTCGCTGCACTAATTAATGCAAGCGATTATATTCGCGCGGTAGCCGTTCAATATCTCCAACATTATACCCCGACTCTCTTTACGTAACCGTTTAATTGAATTCAATTAAAGCTAATATTACATTATACGTCAAAAAGTTTTTCCGATCCTCGAAAACACGAGAAAGGTAAGGCTAATTATTACAAATACATCGGCGAATCGGGTAAATTCCTCGGCTCATTAGAAAGGACGCGGGGCATTAATCAAGCCTCGAATTAACGAAATAACTTTTCGTTATCCCGTCGCCTCGGAGCGCGTTTAACGGAGAAATTTACTCGCCGCGCGGCGCGCTGCGGAATAAATCCCTCTCCCCGCGGCGGCGATAAATAAAACGCGCGACGTTCTCGGCGATTAATATGAAAATCGCGAAAAGTTTCCCGCGAAAATCGCGGGAGGTACGATCGAGACCGCGGTGTGTATATGGACTCGGGAGGGGAACGTACCGCGACGAGAGGACGGGAGAAAAAGGAAGAGGGCACCGAAACCTGATTCCCCCGAGAGGCCGATGTGTATTTCGCGGTCAAGATCGCTCGATCGACGGGAGGAGTTGGCGCAAAAAACTAAGCGGCGCATATGAGAAAGTACACGATCGAGGATCGGCGCTCTCGCGAAATTTCGGGAGAAATTAAATTTTATACACGCCGAGCGGAACTGGCGATTTACGGCGGGGAGCGTCGTTTGCGCGTAAGGAACTGAGGATTTATAGTTGTCTGAGTGTATATAGAAACTGCTGCGTGGGGTCATTCGAGTGCTAATGAACATATATTTTAGGTTGGCGAGTAACAATTGTAATTAAAGATTCTCTTTACGGAGAATTAATTGGTAGAAAACGTCGTTAATTAATTTTACGGGCGTTGATTGTTGCTTCTCCGCGGCAGAGAAACTTTGTATAGTATAAACATTGGGTCACGAGCGTTTAGAAGTAATACGATGGCGTCTCGTGGAATCTTTCGCCCGGATTTTTTAAACCAGTTTCGAAAACAAAGTAAAAATTCAACGAACCAATATGTTTTTATGCATGAAAAGTGCCGGGAGGGACTTGCGCGTTAAATTATTACACCGTAAGAGCTGCTCCTTCGATTTGTCGCAATAATTATTGAGCTCCTCGGCGACTTATTTCTACGTGGAGAGCAGAGCGAGGAGAAGAGCGAAATGTGTAATTAAGAGCTGCGAAGACGGAAAACCTTTGTAATTATGCTGGCTTATTAAGGGCTCGCGAGAGGACCTCCAAACGTTAACGCTATAACATTAACGAGGCCGCGTCTGGAGGAGCTTTACCTTTCAATGCACTTCGAGTAATTTTTTTTTTATTTGCATTCGGGTTCGCGATAATTAATTCAATGCTGCTTTTTATTTCTGGTAAATTTTTTTTTAGTATCATTTATAGCTTTGTTCAAATATTTGAGAGTAAAAGTTGTTGGAATGTTTTTGTGTACTCGTTTTACCAGCAATAAATACGTTGATATCTTAATTCTTTAAGATTTTTGGTGAAAATTTTACTTTTATATAACGATGCGAATTACGTAACGGAGTAAGCAAATTTTAATTTATTATAATAATAATATATTTTACAATTATAATTTTTGACTCTTCAAATTATGTAAATTTCACTATTTTACGTTGCAGTCGAGGACAGATTTCGTGCATTAAATTTATGACGCATTTTAAGCTTCGCCGTAACAATTAGCAAACTTCGCTGTAATTTGCATCAACTTTCGCGCGAACACCGCCTTTCAACTACAACGAAAAGTAGTAAAATTCCCATCTTCATTTTCCTCGAAGTAACAAAAAAAAAAGAAGAAAAAAAAACACGGCTCCTAACGAAAACCTGATTCCCGATCGTTATTAGGACGGTGTACACAATACACCGAGAACCGGGTTCCCTCGTTAAAAATACAGTACGGCGGCAGGTCAATCCACGGACGGGCTTCTAATTGATCGTAATTCGCCGGGCGACCGGCCCGGTTGGCAATTGCCGATCGCGTTTCAATCTCGCTCCGCGCTGATTAATTAAACGAGCGTTTCCCGGGTTTCTCTCTTTTTTTCTTCTTCCTCGCAATTTAACGCACGTCGGCGAATGCGGCAAGTCGGCGCGCGGTTATTTTTTTTCAATAATCCCGAGGGCGGATGAATGGTTAATCAAGGTACGTCGATTTGAGGAGCGTGTTTTTTTTAATGAGTTTAATAAAGATTGCGCGCGAAAGCTCCGGGATTTTGTGTACAAAACACGTGTGAGTGGTATAAACGAGAAAAAAAGTGAAAATTAATTGCAAGTGTATACTTTACAAATCAGATAACAATAATTAACACACGTAAATCTCTCGAAATATTCAGCGCTCCCTCTTACCGTCTCCGCCGAAGTTACTTTACTAAATTTACCGCCGCATTCCCGGTAAAAAGGCCGTCCATTCGAACCAATTAAAAGTCAAAGAAAAGCGCGATTGTAAACACCCGAAAATACGTCTCCTCCCGATTCCCGCTCGAAAATAAACAGCGGCGGTCGGCAGCCCGAAAAAATAAAACGAGGAAACCAGTTTCCCCCCTCCCCTCGTGAATATTCACGATCGCGATGATAAAAAATTGAAAGAGGCCCCCTTTTGAGCGAGAGTTCCGAATGAATCCGAGGCGATCGAGCGATAAAGAGCTTCGTAAACGACGGAAATTGCAAGCATACGGCTCAACTTCGATTGTAATAATCTCGAATTTTTATGAAAGCGCGGCGGCTCTATAAGAAACTGCGAAGGAATATTGATTTTTCGCGGCGGCAGCTTTCTTTCGCCGGAAGATCTCGATCCGATCGAGTATCGCGGAGTAAAAATTATTTTCCGCAAAAACCCGTGGATGAATCGCGGCTGCGGCAACAATTCGACAATTGTATATATATCGGAAGAAGCGCGGCGCTTCGATTTTTTTCGAAAGCAGTCCGTAAAGCAGGATACATCTCGCGGCGATAAATCACTGTCTCATTGTATTTAAATGAATGCGCATAGATTCAAAATCTTAATACGTCGAAGGCGCCTCCAATCGATATATAAAGTTTCGCGAATATTCCTCTCGCCGCGCGGGGATTGTAAATATATTTCGCCGGGGCAATAAAGTATACTGTCGCCGATCGGCGCCGCTCGTAAACCGACGCGAGATGGGGTCCTTTTTGCCGCGCGGGCTTTTGTGCAATGATGCCTCTCTCCCGGAAAATGAACAAAATTTTCGCGAATCCGCTCTCCGAACCGCGGGGCATTGATATTTATATCGCGCGAGGAGCGAAATGGGATCTATTTTGTCCGAGGACAAGATCTGATTGGAGTTGTTGGGTTGCTTGGGTTTTTTGGTCTCGGTCACCTTAAGCGGGGGACGCGATGCAATCGATGATATTCGTCCGCGTTTTGCGAGTGGAGAATAGGGAAGATAAAACGTTGACGTGCGTGAAATGGGAATATACGTAAGGGAGAGAAATGTTCTCTTTTGCGTTGGCTTACTTTAGAGCTGTAAACGCTATGTCCCTTGTTCCTTTTTTTTTTTTCTTTAGGGAGAAAAGATTTTTAGTACATAGAAAACCAGTAGCTATAATCGAAAGGTGTTCTTGTGTTGTAAGAAATTTTACTGCACCTCATTCGAAAATCTAATATGGCATACTGTTAAAGTAAACAGTTTGTACAGTTACTGAAAATACAACTACATTCGCCCACCGTCGTAAAAACTAGTAATTTTTCAAAGTACCCTCCTCTCCGCGAATGAAATTTGAATAACTATCCGATCATTAAACGAACCTAAATTTATTCACGCTAAAATACCTTCAATTTTCCCAAAGAACCAACGTGTTGTTCCCCACCGTTTACTCCATCGGCAGCCCGGCAGCGAATTCGCGCCGCGTATAACGGCGCCTTCCTCTCTCGGCTTTCACTCGCGGCTCGCCTCCTTCGGAAAAGTAACTAATCGAGCAATTCCCAACCCCCCGACTGCGACGACTCCTCGGGAACTCGGCGCGTCCTCGCTACGATACCCCGTTACGATAATCTCATTATGCCGGAGCACGCGCGCGCATCTCATTAGCCGCGATTGAATTTTCGCGCGACGCACACACACACACAGACAGCCGGGCGCGAAGGAGGCGCGACGACGATTCTCTCTCTCTCTCTCCTGGAGGATATTCGGGCGGGCCTCGATCGAGCGTCGCGAGGAGATAACGACGAGTGTACAGTCGGCTCGAGGCGAATTAATTGAGGAGGGGGGAAGAGGAGCGTGCCTGCGGATTGTTTGGGCGGTGATAAGTTTCGAGCACGGTATATAGAGGAAAGTGTGTACGAGAGTTATTCAAATTTATTTAGATTCGGAATATAATTGCCGCGCTGCCATCTAATGGGTTATTTAAAAACGTTTTCACTTTCTAGGCGCGATTATTGTGTATACGTATAAATTACGATTAATTATAAACGATTTAGACGCGGCGCGGCGGAGATCGAAAGTATAATTAAGGTCGACTCGAGCCGCTCCGTCGCGCGGAAAAATTTAGCGCAAAATCCAGCCGAACGTACATTATATCAGTCGGAGATGAGGATCGGCGCGAGAAAAATTTCGCCGATTTCCCCAGGCGAGTCTCCAGGAAACGGAGGAATAAAAGTCACTTCCCACGAGCGAATAATTCCAGCCGACACACGAGGAAGCCCCGCATCCGTGTATCAGTTCGTCAATGGCGGCGCGCGAACAGTGAAACGCAGAGAGCTTTAAGCGCCGCCGCCGCGCGTTAATTGCGAGCCGCGCGCCGCGCGTATGCCCATTTAATTTAATTACGCGGCTGCGGCGGCGGCTCCATTTTCAAATAAGGCGCCCACGATACGCGGAGTTCGCCGCGGAGCTTAGAAAGTCTCGGAGTTCGGTCCATCATATCTGCGGAGCGGCGCGGCACAAAGGCGAGGTGTATCGAGATCTCGAGGGCGATTTGGGAATTTTTTTTTTTTTTATTGTTCGGGTTATGAGCTGTGGTGAAACTGAGAGAATTGGCAGTGAATCGTGGATTTTACTATGTTAATATACGAAATTGTTGGGAGGTTGTTGATGCGGATTAGATAATGTATTTAATAGAGATTTAATTTTAAGTTTTATTAGAAGCAGGAACACAATTATTAACGGATATATATTATTACTGCAAAACTACTCCTTTTTTCAACGAATATAATTCTAACGTATTCCAATATCCACTTCAAACTACATTCACTTCCTCGCCGTTAATCCCCATCTCAGCTTCCAGCGCCGCTTTCGCCAAAGCAACATTTTCCGGCAACAAAATCGCCCGACCGAAATTCCGATTTCCACCCGTCATCATCATCGAGAACCCGCGCCCGCAGCCTCCGCGAGAGGACTCGCCCGCCGCCGCGTAAACAAGCGTCGCCGGTCTCTCGCTCTACATCCGCGCTCGCTGCGCTCCTCGCAATTAAAATCAACAATTGCATCCAGCGGCGCGCCGCGCGCACCTTGCGCAATTAACGGTAATTACCGGCGCGCGCTCGCGCTCTTCGTCTACGGGCGCTCTCTCGCTTTGCGCGCTTGCATGTGTGCGCGACTGCGACGACGCCTAGAGGAGGAGGATATCACGCGACGCGATGTACATCTGCATCGCGAACTACTTTCGCGCGAGGAAGCGCGCACAATGCAGCGGCGGGATCGTGCGTTTTAGGCGGTTTCGAAGAACTGTGCCAAGTGCAGAAGCGCGACCCGCGCGCGATTCTTGCAAGGCTCGCTCGACTTTCTTGCGGCTTTTGTTCTGACTTTCGACGAATTGGGAGTCGACGGAGGTGTTGGATTTTTGCGGTGTTACTCGCGATTTCAAGCTCGCCCGTAATCGTTGCGTAATTGTGCACATTTCATAACGACAAAAGTATTATCGTTATTAACAATAGTTACGATAAATAAATGACTAAACGTGCAAATCAAGCAACTCCTCCAACCTCCTCCCAACAACCCGCCAAGAGGCTCCGCGATCGCTCCGTCTTCCTTCCGCCTGTATCAAAGGACATCCACATACACAAAGCGATACACTCGGCACCGGCGGCGAGCCGCGGAGAGCGAGTTTTCGGCGCCGCCCACGGCGTGTAAGCAGCTCGCTCGCGAGAGCGCTCCGTCAGCGGCAGCGACGGGGGGGCGGGTTATTATCGCGAGCCGCGTGACTGGGCGTCTCTCTGTCTCTCTCTCGGCGCAGGTGCGTTTTGCGCGTTCTCTGCGCTCGGCGCGCGCGCTCACGACAATGCCGCGGATAAATCACGACGCGACCCGCCCGAGAGCCGCTACTGCATGCAACGAGAGAGCGAGAGCGAGATAATTGAATTAACGTATGAACGACGCGAGGCTTATTTCGCGGGACACTCTTGCGGTGATCGGCGGACGGCGAAATTCAAGATTGAACGTTTAAATCGACGAAATTATGCATTCGTAGCCTTTCTTTGATGTAGATGGAAATGCGCGCTCTTCGTCAGCGCCGAAAGTAACATCCGACGGAGTAGCTTCGGTTTAGAAGCGCTTTGAATAATCAATGAAGACCTAAGACTAATCCTCCAGTCGCCTCCATCCGCCAAATGAATAATTCCGCAAAACTCGGGTGTCCGGCCGCTTCCCAAAGCAAAAGCAGACGCCGACGTTACTTCCTCCCGCGGCGGCAGCAGCGATCGTCCGCCAAAGCCGTCGGGATTACGCAACGCTCTGCTCGCAAAGCCACGTGCTCTCCCTCTCGGGTGTACGTATATATATATATTCGCCGCGCCGCGAGCATCGAGAACGCGGCTCTATAACTCGATCCAGCCGCGCGGCGCTCCTAATAATAGGATATGCGCGCGTTTAATAACGGGCGCAGCGCGCGCGCGCGACTCGCGGGCTTCTATTATTGGGGCTCTGCAGTTTTGCAAAAGCGGCGCGTCATCGCCGCCGCCGCCGCCGCGGCCAAATGGCAAGGTGCGCGCGCATGACGAGTCGCTTTTCGAGAGAGGCCCGCTGCACGGCTGGAATGCGCGCGCGAGAAAATGTGCTGCTTTGTTTTTCGAGCTCCTCGTTCCTCTCGAGAGAGCGGCGCGGCGCTGTGTGCTTCTCCTCTTCATTGTCGAGGCGGCTCTGCTCGCACGACAGGAGCGAGGCAGCTTTTCTTTTCGCGGACTTGACGTCTTAATGCGCCGTTTGGGTGGAACGCCAGTTTCGAGAGACTGGGTTGGCGTTTTGCTCGTTCAGATATCGCGAACGAATGTTGCTGCTTTGTCGAGGTTTACGATGATGAATGCTAGTTAGGGTGGTTAGTTAAGCGAGACGTTAATTTGTGCAGGCTCGCGATGCTTTCGGGTTAATTTCCTCGAAATTTCATTACAATTGGCGAGGCGATCGTTTTAAGTCGCTCGTTTAGCAATCAGGCTTGGAAACCTTTAAAAATACACGATAAAAACGATTAAACATTTCTGCGTCGCACTGCGTTCGTTCTGTCGGATCGCGCGAAGATACTTTACCCGGTTAAGAAGTCCTCCCACTCCGAGTATACTTGCCAACAAAATTCAAATCAAATAACCGCGAATAAAAAGAATTTCCCCGTCGAACTTAGAAACTCCCGAGAACGGATCACCGAGCTCGTCGCTAAATTCCAAAATAGAAAACAGTCGCACAAATCGAATCCCGAGGTGCACACCCGAGCAACTCCCCAGCGGATCTCTCGTTTCCCGAGTCCGATATCCAAGTCGAACGCGTCACGGGAGAGGCGACGCGGAAGAGGGAAAAAGGAGAGACGCCTCTCGGAAGAGTGGAGAAAGACGGAGAGCGCCGCGGCGCCGGAGAGTCAACGGGGGATTCGGCGCGCCGTCCGCTCTCTCGCTTCTCTGAGTTATTGCTCGGGCTCGAGCTCCAGGTGGCTCGTCCCCGGAAGTCCCCAATTTGCAAGCGCTTCCGCCTAAGCGACGCGGGGCATTTGAATAATTCGCTCTCGGCGCTTCTTGATTTTCGGGATGAACGAAGGATGGAGGAGCGGAGGAAGTCTGCGTCCTTTCTCGTTTCGAGAGAGCAGACAATTGGGAAACTGGGAAGATGGAAAGGTGGTTTTTTCTGGAAATATTGTATGAAATTATTGAAATTATTGGAATTATTGAATGTGTTGGAATCAACGTCGTTTCGCTTTTGGAATTTATTTACAGAATCTATTGATAATAATTCTAATTTAATTCATAAATCTTAAAACGTAAAACGTCCGCGATTACTCGCAGAAATATCATTAAAAAAGAGCTGAATTTTTAAAGAGACCCGAAGCAACGTCCAATTAAACACGAAGCGAAAAACCTCGAAAGCGCCAAAGAAGCTTCCCTCCCACATCTCCACCAACTCATCAAACTGCCGTAGAGCACACATATACATAATATTCCCCAAAAGGCAGGCGGCGGCACGCGGCGCAATAATTAGACCGAATTAATTCCGAACACACGCGAGAGGGCGCGCGCAGCTGCATTCAGGTCTTTCGCGAGAGACACCGGCATCAAAGAGCAGCCTGGGAAATTAGCAGACGACCGAGCGCGGAAAGTTCGCGAATTCAGCCGCGAATCGTATATAATTATATTCGCCGCTCGGCGGCGGCTGCAGGTCTTTCGCGACAAAAACCAGCCGCGCGAAACTTCGCCGCGCGGATTCTCGGGCGAGTAGTTTTCGAGTTATTGCACCGTTTCTCCGGAGTTGTCTCCGGATATATATACATATATATGCCAAGGGCGCAGAGCGGTTGAAGCGCCGAAGAATTTTGGAATAAAGCTGCTTTGCGAAAGGAACGCTTTTGAGGATAAAGTTGCTGCTACGCGGGGAATTTTATTATGCTCCGAAAGTAGATCGGGTTTTTGAAAAACTGGAATTCGAGAATTCCGATAAAAGCGGTGTACCGCGATTTTGCGCTTTTAAGCGCGGACTGCAGCAGTAGGCGATAAAAATTTTCATTCGTTACGCAAAGTGACTCACTAAAATTCAATTTTACAGTTTTGAACCAAGAAGTTTTCCATAAGTCCTTGGATTACGAGCGAAACACGTTTTGTTGCGTTCGGCGCGAACGTTTCTGGAATTCATGCAGTTTTCATGAAAAATTCATACTTTTTTAATAGAATGCACATTAATTGTTTTATGTAAATACGCTCGTATATTGTTATACTTTCAAATTCGAAAATTCTGGAAAAGGAGATCCAACACTGGATTTTCAAAAAAAAAGCTCTTTTCTACCAGAAATAATCGATAAAATTATTTAAATGGTCAATAAGTTTTTTGTTTTATTTTCTTGAGATAAAATAGTGCAAAGTAATGTAAAGTAGCGATAAATGTACAATTTTTCCCTATACTAATTATAAAAGTCACAATTAGATACGCATCGATTAATTAAAAATCAGTTTCCACATTACTTTCGGAATAAACTAAAAAAATGCTTCCGCGCAATTGACAAATTGACCGTAGCGAACCCAGTTAATTCTCCCCGAGGCCTTTAAAACGGAGATCTTCGGCGATCCTTCCGCCTGAATTCGTCCGATCGAAGATTAATTTAGCGCAACTCTTCCCAGGTTAATGACGAGTCCGTAGAAGATAGAGTCTTGAGGCGAACACTGGAAACCGACTGCGAAGAATCTCTCTCTCTCTCTCTCCGGTATCAGATTCTCGCCGGAGAGACAAGGAAAAAGCAGCGCGCGCCGCGCGCGATAGAGAGAGAAAACAGGAGGTGTTTCGAGGAAATTGAAACGACGTACAGCTTCGATAATTGGCGCTTCCACTTAATTCCCAGCGGCGCGCGCGCGCGCGGAAAATATATCCTTTTGGGTGGTGTGCGTTGCGCGCGCGATTTTTCAGTCCGGGAAAGGGGATATACAAGAGGCTCTCCGCCGCTAATGAGGCTGCCAGCTGATTTTACGAGGAGATTCGGGAAAAGCGCAGCGATACTCGCTATTGATTAATTCGCTCGATGGGGGTTTCTTTTTTCTTTTTATTTTTTTTTGTTGCGGATGCTACTTTCATTGCTTAATCTAGGGGAATTGTGCGACTCGTCGCGCGCTCTCCTCTCTTTTGCCGTGCAAATTTATTCGGGTGTAACTTTCAATTATGCTCTTCGCATTGAATCTCGTTTTTGTTTACGTTCGGCTCGGTTGTTTACAAAAGAGAGACACTTCTGCGGTTGAGAAACAATTGCGCGACGAGACAATTTAGACGGCGGCGCGGCGCGGCGCGGGCTTTTCAATTAAATCCAGGCTGGATGAGATGATTCTGTGTTTTATAATTGAAGAAGAAGAAGAAGAAAAAAAAAACATGTAATTGAAATGATTCATTTACTCGCCGCGATTAATTACCGCGATACAATAGAAAATAAATCTCACACCCCGCATCATAATTAAAATCAAATAGAGCTGTGATTGTATACATTTCATGCTCTTGTAAGCTTTAATTGTATCGCGGATCTAACGAACTTCCACTAATGGGACCGTAATTAATTTTAGAAAACTCGCCAAATAACTTCTCGTATTACGCTTTCTATTTTTTTTTTTTTTTTTCTCTAAATTTTTGTATTTCAAACGGGCGAAATTGGTTATTCCTTTCCAAGCCGAGGCTACAAATATATATTAAACTTGATATTAATAGAGTCATAATATTCTGATTTACGTCGCTACGCTGCCTGATTTAAGCACTTTTCATACTCCGTATAATGTTACAATTTAGTTTAAAATGGACTTTACCTTCATTAAGTAATCTACATTATCTATTTTTAAAGGTAATTCGATGCAATCACCGGGCAGTCTAACGATGCTTTCTAATCTTCATAAAAATAAAAATGCGCGAATCTCTTATTTCAAAAGCGAATTTATCGCTTTATATATTTAACTCCGCGAAAATATACGCCGACTCTTGAAATTACAAAGTATAATGCCGCCAGACAAACGCGAAGCGCGTCCAGACCCAAAAGTGCCTCCGCGGTAATATTTACAAAGTAGAGCCGAATCAAAGACAGTCCTCCCCCGGCAATAAATCCCTCGCGCAAAAGGCCAAAGGAAACAAAAAAGAAGACGCGACGGCGGCGGCGTCGCGGCGCTGCTCGAGTGTATCGACCGGTGTTCACGGCCGAATAATTCGATTATCGAGTGTGGCGCAGGCACTCGCGGGGATTCAGTAAAACTCGCGGCTCGCGCGCTCGAGAGAGCCAAGGCGCCAAGTTTTCCTTGTCCCGCATTTCTCGCGCGCGCGCGCGCGTACGTATACATCCTTGGCAGAGTTTCCATTTTTCCCGATCGTTCGCGCGACTGCGTTTTGCGCAAGAGAGGCTGCTGCCGCTGCTGCTGCTGCGCGCGAGCGAATTATGGACGAGCCTCCGTGGGCGAGAGTGGTTCGATTCGATGCCGAATAGAGCGAGAAACGGAGTTACGGGGCACGTCTGTTTGAGCTTTGGAAAAGGGACGCTTTCGAGGTTAATTGCTTGGCTTTCCTTGGAGAAATGCAGTTTATTGGTATTATAGTTTGGAAGTGATTTCGACCGCGTCGGGAAAATTATTGGAATTGGTACGGTCGTTAATCAAATTCATTAGGGCTTCCAGGAGCGAATATTTCCTGTTTTTTCATCGCGAAATTTCAGGCACTCGCTTACGTGCGCGGCCTACTGTCTTTAGTCGAGGATATATTTAACGGCTGTCGGGCGAAACCATAACCGCGTGATTGATATTTAGCTACGACTATTAAATTACGTCGAACGTCGCGGCGTAAAATTCAAAAGCGCGCCCGGTGATTTATACTTTTTTCTTTTTCGAAACCAGTCCGTATAAAAAAAAAACAGAGTCGGAAAGATATCTCTCGGCTTAAAAACCGACGCGGAGAGCACTCGAATCGCAAGCGTATTTCCAAAGAGAAAGGAGGAAGCTGCCGCTCGCGCGCGCGGGTGCAGCGTAAGAAATTCTGCTTTGGCCGTTTGAATTTTTTTTTTTTCGTAAATTTATAAAGGCGAAAAAACGTCCCCGAGCGGGGCTCTGAATGTATAAGGCGCGATAATGCACTCGGCGATATTTACACCCGGCGACTGCGTTTGCTTTACGTTTATGTTATCGTATACCAACTTCCGAAGGGGAATATCGTGTATTTTCAAAAGCGAAAAGGTTTAATTCAATTTTAGTTCGGGATCCGAGTCGAGGGAAATTCGCCTTTAGGATAGGAACGCGCGAATTATGTTAATGCCTGGAAGCGCGAAAAGCACTTTTGCAGCGAAGGTTCACACCTACGCTCGGATCTACTCCTTTTCTGGGTTATCTCGCAGTTTTTTTATCGATTTGTTTTAATATTAGTGCCAGGCCGGGTTCTTTACATTTTTGCGGAAAGACGTCAAAGCTGACGTCACTCTGCGGTCTAATCTCGTGCAATCTACTCGAGCCTCAAATTGCACGAGCCGTCGGCCGGATGTTTCTCCGACTTGAGCTGATTTAGTAATCTTTTTTAATATGCTTTTATATTTTAAATATAGTTGGCAATTTAAAATTGTATACGGAAAATGAGACGTATTTAATTAGGCTTTGTTGTAACATGTAATAAGTGGAAAAAATATTAATAAGAGGCTCCAAGTTCTGGTTGACAAATTGAAGGAGAAATTGGATTATTAAAATACCAAGAAAAACTAATGAGAACCAGCAGCGCTGGAAAAATGAAAATAATGAGAAAGATAGAGGAAAACAGGAATGAAAAACGTTGAATAATGAAAAGAGGCGGGATTTTTGAAGAATGAAAAATCAGGAATGGAAAAAAATGAGGTAAAAGCTCGAAATGAAAAACATTGCGAGTACTAAAGTGTATATATATTCTAAAATTAAAAACGGCTTGTTATTGAAGACTAATAAAGAAAGACATTGGATATAAATATATCTCCAATGATTAATCGATTGTCCAATGTTTGGAATTCATTACGCCTCTCAAAACCTACGGCTTTATTAAATCCTCAAAAAAAATTCATTACAATTAAATTACGAGAAAATCCCGCTGCTTTTATTTCCACGTCTAAGCTCGAGCTTCGGATTCGACGCATCGAACGATCAATCAACCGGCCAGTACATCGTAAACCCACACTACAAAAATCCTTCAAAGCGACTCTCGATTCCCAGTAAACAGCACCGACTGCCTTCAAGTACACCTCGCAAAGCAGCACGAATTCGACAAAGAGAGCGAAAGCTCTCGCCCGAAGCAGCATAAAAACGGAGTGCTTCGAATTAATAATTCGCCCGGCGCAAGCACAATACAAAACTCGCGTCCCTTTAAATCCCGCAGCACTTTCGCTCTCTCTCTCTTTCCCGCCTCGACTCGGGAACGACGTGCGCGCTCGTCGGTGTTTCCAGAGGCGGCGAACGCGCGGCGGGGCCTCGCGTTACTTACTTTAATCTTGCTCGATCGAGCGTAAGCCGAAACCGCGGTGGGAGGGGGGGAGAAACAGATGCCCGGAGGATAGACGAGAGAGGCGGACGAGTACTTATAGGGAAGATTACGGGCTGGACGCGGATCGATTGCCGCGTCTCTCGCTCCGCTTTGCGATTTGGCGCTGGTTGTTAGCGAGGAGAAGTTTGCGGGATCGGAGGTTTTTTTTTTGGGAAAAAAGCGTTTGTGGCTTCGATCCTTTATTCACTTTGATCGATGAATAATACAAGCGATTGCAAAGAGCGCAGTTAATTCACCAAAGCCCTGCAGAAAAGCGAGTCCGCTTCCGACGACAACGGCAATTAAAAAGCGCTCGAACCAAACACCTCCGCCCCGAGCAAACGTCTCCCCCGTCCAGCGATCAGCCGATATAAAAATTGCAAAACAATGGCCGCGCGGCGCGTGCCGGCTCGAGACAACAGCAGAGAAGCCATCAGCAGCCGCGCCGTCTGCTCGGGGGGGAAAGAAGCCGAGGAAGAGGAAGCAGACGCGACGAGGGTTGCGACGAGAGGGAGCCGCGGCCGGGGGGCTAATTAATGCATTGTTTCGCCGCGGCCGAGCGGCGTGTACACGATCTGCATAAAGCTGAATATGCAGGGCGCCGTACTCGCTCTTCTTTCGCGGACGGCGGCGAGTGACCGGGACCGGGATTAGGTGCAGGGCGGCGAGGCTCGCGGAGCTCTATGAATACATACGGCGGAGGGATTTCTCCGGAGGATCCGGGAGAGGGTAAACGCGCCGCCGGGGAGGGCTTTTGATATGTAAAGGTGGGATTCTTTCGTCGCGGGGATCGAGGAGGAGTCATTTAAATTTGGAATTTTCGAGATGTAAGTTTAAAGGTTAGTCGCGGCTGAAATACAGGTGTAAAAAGTGTATATTTCCTCGGGCTGTTAGCGATGCGCAGAATTTCGTACGCTTCGAAATTCTCTTTCTTGCGCGAATAAAGTCGTTACGGGAGGAATCTTATTACACCGTCACGCGGGTAGAAATAATTGCTATTACGCGGCAATAACAGGCTCTCGGCAGTCACGATAAATTACAGGCTCTTATCCGAAACTGCGTTCCTTTGTGCTCCGGAGACTTTTAACTCGGCAAAACTGGAACTCGCGATTCAGCCAGAGAGAGAGAGAGAGAGAGACAGGCCTCTATGATGTAAGAGCTCTCCGGCACCTGCCGCGCCGGAACGAGGTGTGCAGAAATCCGCCGAAAAAGCCCGCACTGCGCGTTACCGGGTCCGCTTCTACGATTCACCGTCGACGCAATCCGCACCGTAACGGCTTTTTGCCGCGGCGGTCCGGCCGACTTCCTGCGCGATCATATACTATATTATTTTTCGAGCGATTTTCAATGAGCTTCTTGCCTCGCTCCTCGCGAGATTTTCAATTGTTTCGCCACCGCGAACAGGCAGAGGTGATAATACACGCTCGGAACACGGAGAGCGATACTGGAATTTCCGAGTGCACAGCGCGAGGCTGCCGTTCTTGCACGATCACGGTTATTGATTATATTGCGGCGTGGTGTCCGAGGAGCGAGAGGGAAGGAATTCATTAGCATACAGTTTCTTGCGAGTAGAAAGTTTTAGACTGGATTTAGATGTATCAGAGAACGCTTTCGATATTAATCTTTGGGTTTATCTGCAATTTGCCAGGTGTCGGTTGGCCTCGGCGGAAAAATAATGAGTCGAGAGAGGATATTAATTAACACCTCATCACGTTCACTTAAGCGGCGATATTTACCGTCCGAGCAGGCTTCGGTAATCTTTGTGTTGTATCTTCGCGCATCTCGGTTTGCAGTGTATTATAAAGAACTAATTGTTTCGCGGTTAGTGCTTAGCTAAAAGTTTCCATTTATATATCTCTGTTCCGTGAATCTGTTTACCTTATACATTAAGGTACTTGAAACCCGATTAAAAACGGCGATCGCAACCGACGTGCACCGAAATAAATAAATATTCGTTAGCAGCTCGCCGCGTCTCCGCGTCGGCGATCTTGTTCGAAGGCGATAAATAATAACGGCTCGTGTCGTCGGCGAATAATCCGCGCGCCAGTTGATCCCCCCGTCGGAAATCGCCGATGGAAGCCTTACGGCCAAGCCGTGAGAAAGGGTAGAAGGGCGAAATCTAAAAATCCATTAGAAAATCGCTCCTCTCCGTCTCGCTAAATTGTACACACGGCGAAGCTCGATAAATTCAGGTCCAAAAGCCTCGCGCTGACATAATGGGATTTGCCCGGCGAGAGAGAGGCCAAAGGCCTCAGCCAGGAATCGTTATAGCTTACGTGCCAGCTCGTTTTCTCTCTCTCTCTCGGCGCAGGGATCGATTCGAGAGAGCCGGTAGTCGCCGCTTCCTTCTGCCTGTACGTAGAGCTTCGTGGGCCGAGAGCGTACAGCGATGCCGGGCTGGATATGGGAGAGAGGTAAGAGGTAACGAGACCCCTGGGTGCACTTGACGGAGGAGCCGCGGCGCTGATGGACGAGCGCGGCTTCTTTATGGGATGGATGGAGATCGACGTGTGGATTTTGCTGCGCTTTTTCTGCCGATATATATTCTTGCGAGGGAAGTCGGCGCGACGGAGTTGACAGTCGACGGGGAGGTATAGTGTGGGAAGGACGGTGGCGGGTTTTGAGGAAATTTTTTGGTTTGAACTCTAACCTGCGCTTCTGACAATCAATAGCAACTTTGTGCGAGACGCGAAGGGGGTATTAGAAATATTAGTTTCATCCATAGATCTACTTCTAGATCACTTTTTACGTATTAGATGTAATTTATAGGTTCATTAGCTTCGAAATTTTAGTTGATAAAAGAAAGCGCCGAAGTCGCAGTGGAGTACGGCCGTACTTCGTTGCGTAAGTATTTACATCGCCGTGTTTATAAAAATAATATCTCCCGAAGACCTTGGCGCGTTACAATCTGTTTAATAATTTATGAAAAATATTTAACGACGATGCTTTACAAACAGATCTGCAATAAGTTATTACACAGAGTCAGGTCGATTCGAACAAAAAAAAAACAGTGAAACCGAGAAGATCGCTATAAGTGTGAGACTGTGATCCCGTCGGCTCCTCAAAAGCGGGGGGGCTGATCCACATCAAAACGCGCACTTTCTTCTGATAAATAATTTATCAATCCCCGCAGCGGCTGCTTAACTTTACACGCGCAGTTAACGCTCTCGCTCAATTAAACTCGGCGAACTTTCCTTCGTTCCCAAACGGCTACCAGTTAATATCGCTCGGAAGCGCTCTCGATATATAATATTTTCGCGGGCGCGAGCGCGATTTGCGCAACTCGCGCCCGCGCATTACGCGTGTATTCTCGATTCCGGAAGCCTCGTGCATACATTATTGTACGTTCTCGCGCGCGGAGAGCCAAAGGACGCGACGGCGGAATGGGAAATCCAAGCGAACGGAAAAATTAATTGCCCGTCTCTCTCCGCTAATGGGATGTTGTTTGCCGCGTTTTGCGCGAGTTAGTTATGCGCTTTTAACGGATATATCTCTCGCGCGCGCGTGGCTGATGTGTGTTTGTGTGTGCTTTTTTTCTGCGTTACAGTGCGAACGCGGTGCGATTGTTTTGTCGGCGCTGGATCGGTGAGAAAAAAAGGCTGAAAGAATACGCGCGGGATGGCTAATTGTTGGAAGGTGGAATCGGTTTATCGTGGAAAATACGCCGGATGGCGATTGATATATTCTGCGAGGGAAAAAAAATTGTTTTGAATTTTTTTCTTCTGTTTTTGTTTGAGATGACGAAGGTTTTGTAAAATTGCGAACTTAGATGATGGGGATCGTAATGTGCTCTGTTGACCAGAAGGTTTATTAATAAAGTGTACCGAGTAAGCAGTTGGCATGATGTTGCTAATGCTTGAAAAATGCAATAAGTAAAGCTCTGTGCAATTATTATGAATTACATTTCATTTTGTCAGCAATTTTTGCTTTCATTAATTAAAACATTTTATACTTAGTACGCATTAAATATATTATTAATATTTTAGCACCGTAAATCATTTATTACAGATATTTATACAATATTTATTATTCCAAAATCATATAACCAAAATTCAGGCAAACTCGATTCCTAATGCCATAAATCCCCTTTGAACTCTCCGATCCCGTCAAATCGCGCGCATTAAAATCAGATCACCCGCCCTCCGTTAGCATTTCGCCGAAAAAGAGGTATATATCGAGAAAAAAGCTCGGCCGTCAAACAGATCAGGGGAAAAAGGGTGTAAGCTCGGGCTCGGAAATTCGCCGAAAACAATATACGGAGAGGAGGGGGGAAGGGGTGGCAGCAGCGGAGGAAAAAGGCTTTTAGCTCTAATGCGCCACTTGGCTGCGGCTCCTCTGCGGTTTCGGATGTCAGCGAAAAACTAGCAGCCGAGTTTTATATCGATTCTCTACTCCCTCGTCCACTTTATGTACCCTCTTTTTCTGTGTTCCTCTCGTTACGCGCTCCTCTCCCCCGCCATCCAACCCCTTCTCCTATTCCCTTTCTTTATTCTCGCGCGCTTTTATCTCTCCGAGTCGTGGTGCGTGTGATCTCTTTTTGCGAGGACGCGCCGCGAGGCGCCGTTTCAGCTGCGATGGGATTTTTTTTAAGGGGTTATCGTACCCCCTCGCGTGGGGTCTGCGGTGACGGTGATCAGTCGCGACATTGACACGGTTTTTCGAGTCTTGGTTTTGTTGAAGGCCCCTTTTTTTACATGGTTTTTTATTTTCTATAGAATTTTTAATATAGATTCGAAAGCCAGGTCTTTAGCCTGTTGAAAAGTAATTGATGACGGATGAAGTTAATTCTGAACGAAAAGTGAAGTCATGCAAAAAAAAGTGCTTCTTTATACCAAACAATTTA
The DNA here is from genome assembly GCA_900474385.1 of Ormyrus pomaceus. Classification (NCBI taxonomy): domain Eukaryota; kingdom Metazoa; phylum Arthropoda; class Insecta; order Hymenoptera; family Ormyridae; genus Ormyrus; species Ormyrus pomaceus. The sequence goes on from UCOM01000176.1 coordinate 26,619, forward strand.
TTCGCTCTCGAATTTTCTTCTCCAAAGCGCTCTCTTTCGCCCGTCGCCGACGAGAAAGACTCGCCGTCAAAAGAAATTCCGCTTATCGCTCGCCGAAACCCAAGACTGTTTGGTCGAAACGAAAATTTTCGCTGATACACCAGCGGATCTTGTTTTGGGATGAACGACTTGAATGGCGAACGGAGCCGCGCGGCCGCCGTCTCGCGGTTTAGCCTCCTCCTCCTCCTCCCCCCGCGCCGCGCTTCGTTCGTTCTTTCGTAAACGTCAGCGCGAACGATCGCGCGGAATCGCATAAAAGCCGAGGAATTCCGCTGACGGCGGGGCTTTTACGCGCGAGCATACACAAGCCCCGGACTGTACTCGCCGAAGACTCCGCGGCGCGCACCGTCTTCTTCGCTTCCCTTCTACGCGGGATTGATTTTTTTTTTTTTTTAAGTTTTCGAGGATTCTTGGGAATTTGTTCGGATTGGATTGGTGAAAAGCTGGCTTTTCTACGAAACTTTTGGTCATATGATATTAATTCAGCAGCAATTAAAACAAAATTAAAACTAGAAAAAGAGTATTCGTATAGATTCGAAGTCTCTTGGATGTCAGATTTCAAGTAATCGTTTATAATAATTATTGATAATTGCCGTAACTTTATCAGATTTTAGCATTGTAGAAACTGAGAATGAAGAAAATTTGACAATTTTATGCGAATTTTATGAGCTCGGCAAAATTAAGCCAACATTAAGAGGCGTCCTTCTGGAAGGACATCGTGACTAAAAGGGTTAAATTCACTTTTAACTGGGCGATGAATATACATACAGAAATAATTCGTACAGCTTTTACGCTAGTAAATTTTAGTCCATTATTGAAGTATACCATTTTGCGAGACTTTTCGCGTGAATTCTGTCATAAAACACCCTAAAAGCGCAATATAGTTCTAAGCCTTCGATCTAAGAATATCAGCTTACGCTCGCTGCATGTCGCGTCACTTTCATTTTAAGACGTGAAACGTATATACGCCACCGACGCGAAAAATATGCAATTCCGTAAAAATAGCCTTCCCGCACGAGCCCCGCGAGCATTTCGCGTTCTTAAGTTTCTTTCCTTCTTCATATAAAGCGCGGATTAACCTTTATAATTTCTTTTTCAGCGTCGCGCTCTGGCTAAGTAGAAAAAACAATAGAAAGTACGCGGCAAGCAAAAGCATCGGCAAGACAATATATGCTTCCGAGTTTAAAATTACGTATCCTCCGCTCTCGAAAAATATGATATCCCACAAAAGCTCTTCGTTCCGAGAGTAAATTCCTCTCTCTCTCTCTGCCTACCGAAGAAATCAAAAAGTCTCCACGCACGGCGATATATGCACGCGTACGTAGACGCGCGGCCCGCGAAGAGAAAAATAAAGGCCGACTCGCAGGACAATATGTATGTTAATACGGAGAGAGAGACGCACAACCCTCGCGTGCATATTAGACGATTTTTTTACGACGGCCAGTGGCGTTCCTCTTTTTTTTCTTCTTCCTCGCAGGGGCGCATTAATCATGCGCGCGTTTTTTCGGGAAAAATCCGGCGGGTAAATTGAATAAATTATGCTGATGAGACGGGCCAGCGTCTTTCCTCGAGCTGACGAATTACTCCCTCGTCTTACGAGGCAGGATGAAAGTTTTGTTATAAAAGAGTTTTGTCATAGGTCGGATATAATGAAAAAAATTTGGTCGGCGTATTTCCTCGGGTTTTTTTGATGGATTAATATACTTTAATATTAAAACTGCACTTTGGCTCCTGAACTGGTAATTGGTTCAATTCCATCGGAAACATTTTCCAACTTTTTCATATATGCATTCATCTTTATATAATTTTCATTTCGTTAAAAACGTATGTCGATTCAATTACGAGGACCGAACGCGACTTTCGGTGCGCGAAAAAAAAATGGTGCACATTTGTCACAGTGCTCCAAATACGTCAAGCTTAATGAAAATATTTTATCGGCCAGGAATGACAAAACGGCGGAAGGAGCGGGGAAAGAGAGGCGACGGAACGAAAAGGAGCAAAAAAGAGAAAGAGGAATAAGTGTGCCGAGCTTTCGATTGGATTCGAGCGATATTCGTTGTATCGTCGCTAATTGTCGCGCTGAGCGACGGAAAAAGGTCGACGAAAACCGGACCGCATAGCGCCGATTGTTTTTTTATTCATTTTCTTCGCAGAGCTTCGACACGATTCCGTTTTGCCCTGACTTTTTAACGGCGCGCGGACAAGTGTAAAAAATTTGCTCCGGCCGAACCGATGGATCGTAAAAAGAGCGGACTGCTGGGAAAAAATGTTTAGTGGAAATGAATTTCACTTTATTCGAGCGATGAGTTGTAGTTAACGGCGATTTTGACAGCGAAATGTTGTTATTTAGCACTAAACTTAGGTGAAATGCACGGTTTACTAAATCTTATTACAGAAAATATGACAGGAAAAGTAAAGGTCAATCAATTCTTCCAATACAAATCTAATTTTAAATTAGTTACAAGTGCGGGGTTTTTTCTGAAAGTAAATTTCATTTATTTTACTAGCGGATTAAACTGTTAAAATTTATTTCATTCCAGAATGTTTGTTAAACTTGTTCCAGTGCAAATAAAGATTTTAATTTACAGCGAAAATTACCTAGAATTCTCAGAAATGAAACTAGATAACGCAAGTTAAACAAACAAGGAAGTATTTATTAGATGTAAAAAAAAAATCAAAGGTCATTCGAGTTTTTTTTCTCGGTCCGTATTGTTATGTTAAAGGTTATGGAAACTCGACAATTATCCGCAGAGATTATTGTCTTCGTTATTACCTCAACAATATTACTAATTTATGTTTTTAGAAAGTTTTCCTAATTTCTCACCAAATGATGATGAAAATCGTTTCTTTCTTGCAAAAGAATTTTAAAATGAAATGACTTCAATGTGGGTAAGTACTTCGAGAAATGTTATAAAAAGATGCGAATCTACAAAGGAAAAAAAACAACACTTCTGAATTATTGTCGAAGTTAAGGATCTCGGAAATTATCAAATTTAAAGTGTAATCGAGCCGTGTACTCGGTACTTTCTCTGGCTGCGTCGCATTCTTCGCTTTCGTTTCTTTCACTCTTTTCTTTAATGAATTTCTCTGAATAATCATCAAAGCCCAGATATGTAACAGGATCAAACTTTATGATCAAACGAATACATCTCTAATTATTTAATTCCAGCTTTCGTGTACAATTAATAACGCTATTTGCACAATGAAATTCAGATTCGCTTATCCCGATAGTCGAATAACAAACGGGAAAGTTATAATTTTAACTTCGCGATCGCCGAACAATATATAGCTCGAATAGCGAGTTAAAAAAAAACTGGTTTAATTGAATAAAACTCACCGTGTAACTGAGAGAGTGATTGCAGCGTCGCATTGGCGTTGCAGTTTATGAATCCTGAAACAGAGAAAAAAGGCGAGGCCCAGAATTAGTTCTCCGCGAGAGAGAAAGAGCAAGGAAATTTTTGCACGTATCCGCGTTTCCATGCAAATGAGAAAAGGAGAGAGAGAGAGGGAGAGAGAGATCGAGGAGAGCGGAGAGAGAGAAGGAGAGGATATTTCTTTACCCGACGAGCGCGCTTACGCATCGCAATATCGTCCGCGCCCGACTCTGTTTTTCTCCTCCTGCACCCAGGAGTCGCTCCCCTGAATCCCCGATGTAATTTTCTTTTTTGCTCGACGAGCCTAACGGGAGGCACGCCGCTCGGGTTTTACGTAAATTGATTGTCTCGTTGCTGGCGGGTATACAGTAATTAAATTGATAGAATCGGGCGTATTGTATCGGGAGGAGGGAGATTGGTGTAATAACCGGCCGGCTTCGGAAAAGGCTGACGGATCTACGAGGTCTCGTTAGAAAGTCGAAGATTAGGATCGTTTCTGGACTCGGGCGATTGTTCTTTTATTTTCTACCGGAATGCTTGACCAAACATTCTTGACGGCGGCGTCATTCCGTCTCGATTCCAATCTAGATTTATTTTTGTTTTCCTCCTTGTTTCAATCGTTTTCGCAAGAAATTCTTGCTGTTACGTGTAATTTCGTCTTCCAAATCAAAACTGTCTTTTCGCGCGGTTGGATCGTAAAGCAAAATGTAAAAATTCGACCTCTCCCAAAGAAGCCGCGCGGCGGTTCCGAACGTTTCTAAAATCTCTCGCTTCCTTCTTTATCAGCCCCGGAGAGCTTGCAATTACGCTCCGAAATACGTTGCGCGAACGATAAATCGCGCGATTATCGTGCATAAAGATTTCTAAGCCCGCGTCTCCACGCGTCAGCTGCAGCTTTGTTAGCGGCCGTCGCTCGTAAAAGTCGGGAGGTAAAGAGGGCCCGAAAAAGGAAGTCGAGCCGCGCGCAAAACCGCACGCCGAAGACGTCGTGTAATTTTGACGAGCTTCGGAATTTGAGCGCGCCGGAACGTTGAGATGCATCTCTTTTGGTCGGTGTGCGAGGTGAACTTCTCGAAACGAGGATGAAGTCTTAGAGAAGGATAATGATTGTAATCCCCGCCGCGGCTGTGATACGTTGATGGCGGGGCATTATGGGTTCTCAGCATTTTTGTGGTTTTGGCAGGCTTTTAGGAAGTGGAGCGTTAAGGAAGCGGCGCTGATTACGGTTAAAATGAGAGTTTGAAGGCGAAAATAGTAGCGAAGGAAGAATGCGAAGAATAGCAAAAATGGGTCTTTTCAAGAAACTTCTTTTTGCTAATTCTCCTGTCATTGTCAAGGTAAGGTATAACCGCTTTTCATAATGGCCAATCAATCCATCAATTGATAAAGTTATCAAAGAAATTTGTTTGAACTAAAAATTGATTTCTAATCTCAGAGGCAGATCTGCTATTTCTAAAAGTGACCGCGTTGCAGTGATATTATACACTCCGCATAGCCGCGTAATGATATACCCCGCCGATATCCTTTTCCGAAAGTGTGAAAGTGCCTATTAGGTGCGAAATCGCAGCCTCTTTAAACCGATTACAGGTATGGATTTCATTTTCGCCGTGTGTTTAAAGCCCATTTCAAATACCTCCCACGATCAATTACCTAAACCGAGCAATCACCTCCTAGAACTCGATCCTTTTTCCGAAAATTTATACCAGCGACTTTTAGCGTCTCCCTCTCCGCGCAATCAGTCCGGAATATAACAAAACCGGCGCGCCTCTCCTTTCCCGCAGCGAGAAATCCGGGCGCTTTCTCGCTCCTCCGGCCGGACCCTTAATTGGCACGGACACTCACGCGGACACACCGCGAATGTCAGCGGAGCCGCGCGAGTATAATGTGTCCCTTAATTGGGGGACTCCGTGGAAACGCGCGCGAGAGCATCGCGCGCGTCGACGTTGGCAGGCGGGGTTCGGAGGTTATGGGAATCTCTCGCAGCGGAGGTCAGTCTGCGAGTCGCAATTAGTTTTGGGGACGCTTTTCGCAGAGGCGACGGGGATTTTCGCTTTTGGGACGAGGAGGTTGGGGGTTGGGGTGGTGAATAAATGCAGGATCTGATGAGTGACGAGTGCAGTGAAGAGTGGAGATCTGGTATGAATCTTTAGTATTAATGGGTTTACAACGAGATATAATATCGGTTGGTATGGTTGGGGATTGAATAACGGTTCTTTTACTATACAACAGCTGTTTTACTGATTTCATTGTACATATTTTCACAATACTTCCGTAAATTTTTATAGAACCAGACAATGCTAGTTTATGTTGATATTTTCAAAACGACATCCGTTGTTCATCGCCACTTCGTAGCTAAATTTTTAATGGATTCACGCCGCGAGGAGAGGATATTTCGAAAAAAGGAACGTCGGGTCCTATAAATTTTTAACAGCCATCTTCCCGTGAATTTTCGTCACATCCGGCGAGCATTCGAAATCACCGGCGCAGACGGTGGCGGCGCGCGGCACGCCTTCCTTCGAATTGCAAAATCCGGGAGATCTACATTTCGGACTCGGAATATATAATATTTACATTAGAGACAACGAGCAATCGATTACAGAACGTAAACCGCCGCGCCGGCCAGAACCGTATATTGTTTCGAAACGGATCGCAGTTACGTTAATGCGAGAGTCCGCATTTCGAATCGAAAGGCAAATACATCGCGGAAAGTGAATTTTAGCGCTGCCGGGGCGGTATAATCAGCGAACGAAATAATTCGCGGGCAATTAATCTCGAATTCGCCTCGCACTTTCCCGGATGAAAATCAAGATTTTTTTAACGCCGCTCTCCTAACCTCCCTCCGTCTCTCTCTTCCTCCTGTTGCGCTAACTGTTAAAATTGAAACCGGTCGCAGCCGGCCGCCGCGGACAAACGCGTCGGGGAGCTTTCATTATCTCTCTATTCTAGTTTCTCTCCGCACTTGCTCCGTTCGCTTCTGCTCGCTCTCCTCGGAGCGTCTGCTTTTCTTTTCTGGACTATATATCGCTGCAAACGTGTACAAGTGAACGAAACTTGATAAATAGCCGCGACAAAAATGTATATGATATCCGAGCGATTGATTCGTCGTCCGAGCGGTAATGCAACCGTTTCGTTATCCTTGAAATTCGAGCTGGGAAACAGGCTCGTTTTGCTCGAAAAGCTTGAACATCCGCGAGGAGTCTAATGACGATTTGAGAAAATCAGTTAGAGTCACGGCTTTTACGTAAATGGGAGTTAAATTGTTTTTGGGCCTTGAGATTTTGCTCCCGAGTGATTTATTTTTTTCGACGTTAAAAAATCTCGGCGAATTATTTCGTTTCTTTAAGTGTGACACTTCCGGTTATGGAGGTAAAAAAGCGTTTAGTAAATTACGGCGGGTAACTGATAGGAGATAAAGTCTTTTAAAGGTACGGCCGCTGAGTCAGTTAACTGTGAATTGACTGCCGGCGATAGTATCAAAAAAGTCGGCCGATTATTATCGTTAAAAATTCGGAGAAGTTACAAAATTTTTTTTCTCTTTTCTTTTCCCTCTGCGCTCGTTTGCAAAGAATCTTTTTAGCACTGATAATATTTCTTTATTTTAAGAATTGTGTCTGTCAACATTTTTTGCATCACTGCGGTTATTTTTAGAAGTCCTTTAACGCGATGTTGGATTTTTTTTTTCTGTATAAAAATAATCAAGTTTACGTATCAATGTAAGAATAGATTTGCATCGTTTTTTCAGAGAAATTTCGTTTTTCGGTACGTCTAATAAGCGGAAAATCTCGAGTTTTACTTCAGATTTCACGAAATATTTATGCGAATTCCGCAGTTCAATTGCCCATCCAATTACGCAATAATCGACGAAAGGTTAATTTACCAGTTACTAAACGATCGTAATTATTCAATACTCCTACGTTTAGAAAACTATTACCTCTCAAACATTGTGCGCGCGGCGTTCGTGTGAGAATTTCGCGTTTACTCCCCGTAATAGCGGAATAACAGCGCAATGCATCATCGACCACAATTAAAGCCAATCGCTAAACGGCCGCGCTTTTATGACTTTATACGCGCCTTTACGCAAATCGAAAAATTCCAAAACAATCAGGCATTGCGCCAGAACGCATATCTTAACTATTCGCTTTAACGAGGCAAATCACCGGTTTCCAAGATAAACTTCGCCGACTTCTCCGTGTCTTCAATTAAGAAAACGTCGCCCCGCGGGTAGGTTGGGATTCGAAAAGTATACTTTCTTCGCAAGGAGGGGGGAGAGACAGCCGATCGTTACGACAAAAGGAGTCGTCAGGTGGAACGTATAAGGCTCATGAAGCAAGTAGTTTCCTAAGACTCGGCCGAACGGCTTCTCCGTGAGTCACTTTTCTCTCCGGTGGAAGAGACGCCGCCGCGAAGCGGGAATTCTTATCTGAAGCGAGCAAATCGCTTTACGGTCCGAGTCGAGCGTCGCCGAGCAAAAACTCGCGTCGCCGCTGGAAGAAATGCCACGTTTCATTTCGTTTCCAGCTTCGGCCTGGAAACAGCGATTATTCCGAAATGCCTTCGAGTCCGAAGATCGATAAAAAAAGAAGATAGAGACGCGACTATTATGAAAATCGAATTCTTCACTCTCGCTTTTATTCCGAAGAAGCCACCTTCCGAGAGTCGCGAGAAGTCGGCGCGAGCCTTTTTGCGCGACGTTAGTCGTTTTTCCCCCGCAGTTCAGGCATCCAAACGCCGCTCGTTCGACCGTCGCAGAAATAAAGAAAACGTCGCGGAGACATCTCCGAAACGCGCGTAATTCAAAGAGGTGATTCCCCGCCGCCGCCGTCTAATTGAGTAACTCTCGCCGACTTATAATCAACGGAGAAAAAGGAGCGAGTCGCTCGCGAGTTCCTTTTTCTTTTTACACTCTATCGGCCGCTGCGGCGGCGGCGGCGGCGGCGCAGTGAAAGCGTTTGGAAATTTTATCGAAACCGTCACCTTCTCTTACGCGCCGCCGCCACGCCGCGAGAGAGGCACTTGCTCTCCGCGCGAGAGGCAAGAACTCGATTCTCTCGTCGTCATGCTCTAGCTTTTGCCCGGGAGACATTTTTTTTCTTTTTTTTTGCTTCGCCTCGGTTTCTATTGTCCTTTCCTCGGGCGGCCGAGGCGGACGAGAGCGTCGCGAGCGTTGAGTTTCGGGGGATCGCGGAAAGGTGTCGCGCGCTCGGGGATTTTTATGTTTCGGGCTTGATACTGGAAATTATAATGAGCGTGAGTGTTTTGCTTTTCGCGAAGAAAGTTGTGACGATCGCCGCTTTGAAAGTTATGTTTTCTAACTTGCAACTTTTTACCGCGACGAGTAGCGATTAACAGGCGTGTATGTAAAATATACGAAACTTTTACGTATTTTCTAGCCAATATTCCCCCCAGGACACGCGAATGAAACTCGGAACGCTCGACTGGAAAGAAGTAACCGAGAGTATATAAAGATACACGCCGTATTAATATTCGCCATACGCAGCGGCAAAATTTTATTCATCTCGGTATCTGCACATCTGAAATCGTGCAACAATTACCATATTCATCCAAAACAGCTTTGAGTCAGCGCGCGGCAACGGTAGCAGGCAGAATCGAGTCAAAAGAAACAAGCGACTATACATGTATATATACCCGCGGCGCATCTCGCATTCCGCCGTGTAATCCGTAAGCGCGGGCAAACACACAGAAGCGGAAAAACGGCGCGGCGGCGGCGGCTCCCGATGCCCAAAGGGAAAAAAGCGGAAACTGCGCGCGCGGAACAGAAGGAGTAACGAGCGCGCCATGCAAAACAGAGAGAGAGAGAGAGAGAGGGATCCGTAAGCGCCGCGGAGAAATAAAGCGGGAGATGTACCGTACGGCCGACAAAAGCTTCCCACGAGAAAGCCGACGACGGAGGAAAAATACGGGTATTCGCCGAAAATAAAGAGGGAGAGAGAGAGAGAGAGAGATGGTCAGGCGGACGATGGTCGAGATAAGATCGCGAGCTGGCTTTTTCGCCTTAGAATTCGGGGAGACTCGGCATTCGAGAGGTTTGGAGAGACTTTGGCTATTTAGTTGGTGTGGAAACACGGTAAAGTTGTAGTTTATTAAAACTATTAACGGAATCATTGAGCTGCAATTAAAACTTTTCGAAATTGTGTCGGTAATAAGAAATTATCGTATAGGTTAAAAATAAATGCTAAACTCGATCAATATTCGATAAACTTTGACTTTACGCGAATACCAAATTTTCCATCTTCCACACGGCAACCACTGACTCAAGCACCACTTAAAAGCATTACCCCGTAAAGGCCTTAAAAAGTATAATTTCTGCCTAACAGTACAGCCACCTTATCCCCGCGGCGTGCATCCCGCGAAAAAGCTCAGTTTTTCGTGCCAGATACATCTCGAAAACGCTCCTCCGCAGTCCCGTTTCTCCCCGCGCGCTGCAGCACCGCGCGAGAGCCAAAACGAGGCTGCTGCAGCTCGCGCTCGGAAAACGCATCGGTCGTCCGTCCAGAGACATATTGGGTCCGAGCGGCGCTTTTCCACACCTCCGAGAGAGAGAGAGCAAAGTGCCGCAACGAGCGGCGACAGATGGGCTCCGCGGCGCGCGACGCCGAGAGATGATTTGCAATCGTCGACTCGGCGGCGGGAGGAACGGGGGGAGGCTGCGGATGAGTTTTTACGGAGCGGAGATCGGGGGGGGGGAGGTAAAATGGGTCGGGAAATTGGACCGAAGGACGGAGCGCGAGGCTTTCGAAAGCAAGAACTTGGGGCTAATTGGCTGGATCGGGAAATCGGGTTTTTCCGAGTGTCGTTCTGTCGGTGATTTTATATTTGTATTGTCTTGGGATGTCTGGTCGCTTTCGAATGCGGAGGACACTGGGATATCTAGTCGTTGGTTATTTTAGGCAGTTTTGTTTGTTAATTATTAATGATTTTACCATAATTCGCCTCGTGTAATTTACGCTGACATTTTCGGGAAAATTGATGAATATTAGGTTAGGGAGCGATTTAATTACGAGGTTGACCAGTAAACCTTATTAATTTTCTACATCGGAGAGGCGTTGCACATAGTTATACAAGCACAACAAGTTAAAGTCATTAATTTTCCGATCAAAATTCAAATTTCATCGAAAATTCAATTTCCATCTTTAAAATATCGATAAAACTTAATTCGCATAATAGCTTCGAAGCTTTTCAACCGCGTTTCAAAACAAATTCATCCGCGGCCTCTCCGCTCGATTTAAAAACTACATCTCCGCGCGCTCTCGGTTTACTTTTCAATTACTCACCGGGGAAGTTAACGCTCACGGCAATGACAAACGATCCCCCGTACATACGTGGCAGGAGGCAAATTTCGAATTTCAATTCGAAACGCATTCGGAGCATAAAGCATAAAATAAATAGCGCCGGGCCTGTCAATGTATAGCGGCCGAATATCGATTAGCAGAGGCAATAAATATAAGTTTCAAGTGAAACGCGGAGCAAAAACGATCGCCGAGGCCCGGAGGAAGGAAACGCGCGTCTGTATTATATATATACAACGTCTATAGTCCTAGAAAACGCGAGCCGCGGCAAAAAGAGGCGAGAGCCGAGGAAGGAGAGGACGATGGAAATTTAACGATTTCTCGAGCAATGAAACGCTCCGAAGATCATTAATCCATAAGTCGCCCGAGTCTGCATTTATCATTTTCGCGCGCCGAGATCGAGGCGTTGGGTCGAGTGCGGCTTTCCTTACGCAACAACCCGAGAAAACCGTCCGCGTCTCCTGGACCTTCGGAGTACAGTTTTGCCCCTGAGTCATTTGACGATATCTTTTTACTCCCCGGCCTGAGGACGTTTTTTTTTTTTTTTTTTTTATTGTTTCGGAAAGCGACATTTGTCGTCCGCTCTGTTATATTCCATTTATCTCGAAGCGCTCGAAGGAGATTGTGATTGACGGCTGGGACTTTTAGCTTCATTTTTCCGATCTAATTGACGGGTCTTCGTCCGATAAACTTCGGCGCGGCCTTTCCTTTCGCGTGTTTTCTACTTCCTGCCGGTCCTAAAGGCTGATATTAACATAAATAAGGTGCATTGATCCGACGTTGGCTCCTTCGGACGCCGGCTAATTCCAGTCAGTTTTGCTCGGTTAAACGTGAATAATAAACATTAATATCGAATTAATGCGTCGAGAACGACTCCGATCCCCCGTCCCAATGTAAATATAAATCCAGCCTCACTTTCTCTCCCGTAACGGTTAAACCAAACCGATTTCCTAGAAGCTCATAGTCCGGCAAAAAAGCCCGAGACAATCATTGACAAAGGCCGGAGGAGCAGAGAGAGAGAGACAGAAAAAAGGCAAAAGGTGCACCGGAGGCCTCCTGAAAACGCGCGGAGAGGAAGACGTTCCTCTCCGAGCAGCGGAGCGCTCGAGCGTTCGACCGGATCCCTCCTCCCCCCGATGATTTTTCTCTCGTGGGATTTTTCTCCTGGCTCCTTTCCAAATCGATCGACGAAGGCAGCAGCGGCGGCAGCAGCCGCGGTCTACTTAACGCGCCTGCGCGGGGAGAAGAGACTATAAATCTGCGAGAAACGGATGGACTCCGCGGGCCCGCGATAAAAATTAAAAACTCCGCGTCCGCCCCGTGCTTATAGATCCCGAGCCCCTTTTTACCCCGTATAAATCTGTCCGACGACCGGGGAATTTATGGGGGCAGGGGGTGGGGAATAAGGTCGAAGGATGATGAACTTTTTGGCGGAGGGTCGCCGCTGCCGAATACGTTATGTCGCTGGGATTTTGAATTTCGGTGGTGGAAGTGGAGATCGACTTTGGCTGCGTAGTTTCGCAAAATACGTTCGAATTTTCGTCGAGCTCGAAGAGAAATAATGGCCGAGCCGCGCTCGCGGAGAAAAAAAAGACAGCTGCAGCCAAGAATTTGAATAAACCGTCTAAGCTACATACAGCGAGGAGAACAGATGCTTCAAAATTGCCGGCGCCGCGCGGAGGGTACGTGTATACAGTTAGAGCTCTGAAACCGTAAACGTCGAGAGGCCCATCAGAGCTAACTGTTTCGCAATGCAGAACGAGCCTGAAGCTCGGGCGAGCAGCTCGCGGCTCCTTCTCGCGCATCTCTCTCTCGGCGACAGTTTAGTTTCTCACGGAGTTGACACCGCGCGCCGAGTCATCCGCGTCGAACTTTCCAGATATACACACGTATACGTAGAACCCGCGGAAACCTCGCGCGGCTATATAAGTCCCGTTTCGGCGAGCGGAGCCGCCTAATTGTCCGGGGCAAGGTTTCGCGCGCGAACACGTGCAGCGCTCTCTCGCTCTCGGGCGTCTTGCGTAAGGCGCCGCGCGGAGAGAGGAAGTTCCGTCTCCGCTCTCGTCGACGGGAATTTTCCGTCGAGGAGGAATTGTATTGCTCTGACGGACGGGGGGATATGATGTATGCGCGGCGCGCTCGGCGACGCGAGCGGATGAATGTGGAACGTCATTTTCTGTGTGTGTGCGCTCGGGAGATATTGAAGCTTATGCGTTGTTGGACGGGACGAGTGTGTCGCTGTTTCAATTTGGTTTGGGAGAACGGCTTTATTAAACTATTAGCGTACTCGTTGATTTTTTTAGGCTAATTTTAGCGATTCTATCTTGATGCACTCGATTGCAAGTACACATTTTACAACGTTTACAGCCTAATTTAATGTATAACAGTTATTGCCTTCATCTTCGAGAGCTCGGATCTCGCGTTCGCACCTCGTTCAATTAGCTCGCCGAACGCGATTCATTTCTCATCCGGGTTATTAATTTCATCATTACTCCGCAATTACACGCGACTATATACGTCCCAATTAAAAGGCATCACTCGAGAGCTCCGCGGCGGTATACAACAAAAAGCAAATAATCCAGCGCCCCGCGCCTTGGTTCCGTTGCAGGGAGAGAGAGTCGTATCGTCGTCGTCGGCGCCGCGGTGCGAAACTTGGCGGCGCGACGTCGTCAACCTTTATCGATTATTAGGGTCGAGTCGCGCGTCGCGCCGCGCGAAGCCGATAATTGGCCCCCGGCGCGCAATCGCCGGGGCTCGCCGGCCTCGGTAATTAATTGCCCCCGCCGCCATCCACCACCCCACCCGACGTCTCCCTAATCGAGCTGCTAATTTCGATCGTCAAAATGGCAATTTTCTCTCTCGGCGGACTAACGAATTTTCGGCTCCTCCGCGTCGCGCGCTCCTTATTCGCGCGTTTTCCCCGAGGTTGGGGAATTAGTCGGTTGTTCCGACGGAGTTATCGGCAAATTGAAAGACTTTTTATTTGAATGAGAAGAGCGTGGAGTTGCAAGTGTAAGGATTTACGTGATTTAGCGATACGATGAAAGTTAACACCGAAGTAAATACTGTGAAAAATAATTGTAATAGCCTATAAAACTTTAGCGAAAATTCCACATATCTCTTATAGAGCAAGCAAAATTATTAATTCACAGTTTTACGAGCTTCCAATTTGATCAGGCAGCTGATCGAAAAAACTTTTTCAATTAGCGGATACGTACACACATTGAAATCAATGAGCGCAAACGCACTCGCTTAAAATATCGAGAGCAAACAGCCCGGAGTAATCCGCAAACACTTTCGTCGCTCATAAACAAAGCAAACTCTCGCGGCCGCGTCGAAAAAGTCGGAAAACCGCGAGAGCGCCGGCCGTTCCAATTTGCCAGGAGCACCGATCGGAATTCGGCGCATAATCCCGAGCGTAAACAGCTCTTATAAATGCTCGATGCGCCGGACAACGAGAATATACGCCGAAACAACACAAAGTAAAAGCCCCCCCCGTCCGGAGAAAGAGACGCGCCGCGCCGATAAATCGGCCCCTCGTAACTGAAAGTAAAATGAAAATCCATAAATTACACGGCTCCGGTCCCGGAAGCGAGGCAGCTCCTCTCTCGCTCGGACACTCAATTACTCCCGGGGCCCCGAAAAAAAAAGAGAGGCAGACGGGCACAGCGCCGCGAGACAGCGAGATGCAATTTTTGCGGGTAATACCACCAGGCCCAATTATACGCTTTGCCGCTCGTAAAAAAAAAAAAGCGCGCGAAAGTACTCTTTGTAAATCAGGAGGTTAAGGTCGACGATGGAATGCGTCCTCGTCTCTCTCTCTCTCTCTCTCTCTCTCTCTTTTCGTAAGTCTTCATTCCCGCGCGGCTGGGCGAATTAACGCAGAAGCGAGCGAGATTGTTTATTGGCTCGTTATACCTGGACTGTCGATAAGTCGGGATGAAAACGTTGGCAAGAAAGTTGCCGATTATCGGCCGCCGCGGCTCGAGATAAGACGCGAAAAAGGCGACGGGATCTGCTCGAATCGGAAGTGCGACGGATTTTTAAGTTTGCACTTTCTAATGGCCATTCGAAATTCGAGCTTTTGAGAACTTTCTACTCTATTGATATAATTTTAATCGTCGGCGCGCGGAAATACTTTACAGAATAAAAGGTCTATATATCCGAGGAGATTAACACTTTCTATGATTTTATAGACAATTTTGTTAACGTTCGCCGCTAAACTTTTTCGTCTTATTAACTGCGCCGCAATTATTACGAAACCGTTCTCCCATTCGGAAGATCGTATCCTCGCCTCGGTACACCCCTAAAAGTCACCGGTTTACAGCCCGCGTCGCGGCTCGCTATCGGTGCTTAAAACTGAATCTTCCGCGAGTTATAAAAACTCACTCGCGCTCTCCCGGGTACGTAATATAAATAACCCGCCGACGATATCCCCGAGAGGAGAATGCCATTATATTCTAAGCAGCGAAAGCGTCAAAGAGGCCCGGTGAACGAAGGTGCACTAAAAGGAAGGCAGACTCCGTAACTCCTCGGCGGAGAAAGAAGCGAAAGGGCCGCGGCGCACGAAGAAGCTGCGAGTCTCTCTCTCTCCTTGCGAAAGATATATTTTTACGATCGCACGCGCCGGTAATCACAGAGATGTAAATCATCCCGGGCTCGTGACCTAACCTCCTCGGATCATCTCGGACGTCGTCGGATTCGACGTCGCGGGAAGGATCGAAAAATCGACGGAGAGACGCGAGAATGATCGACACGCCGCCGCGGAGAGACGGCAGAGGGACGCGCTGGTAAATTTTAAGCTTTTAAAACCACTTCCGTCGAGTTTTCGGCCGTAAAATTAACAAAGCTTCTTAAGGCAATAACGATAAATTGGCTCTCATAAAATGTGGGTTTTACGCCGGGTAAAGTGAAAGGTTTCGCTTTATTTAGTCAAGGTTTATTTTGCAGTTTCACGATCTGCGGAAACAGAATTTGGCATTTTTGTCGTTGGTTAGAAATGATTTGTGTTCTCGGAATTATTACATTACGGTTTATATAATCTTACCCAACAATACTCTACCCTTATTTTATTTATTAATCGTTTAACCTCATCATAATTAAATCCAACCCAACCACGCTCAACTTAAGCCTCCACCTCGCGATCGCATTCAAAACCCGGTTTCATTTACCATTCCCCGTTGGATTAGCCTCTCTCGACAAAAGGCACAATACGCGGCGCGGAGTGGCCGCGCGTCATTCGATTGAACGCTCGGCCGGTTTTTCCGGCGTTACCAATTCCCCGAGATCCGCGCTCCAAAAGAGAAAACCTCGGGCCCGCGACGCATCTCTCTCTCTCTCACCCGCGACCAAAGCCCGTATTTCCGCGCGGCTGAAAAAGCCCTCCCCGGTGTTCCGAGTTTCCGAATCAGCGACTTTTTCGCCGATCGACACGCCGGAATGGCTCCGTTTTCCGTTCGGGGGGAAGCGGACGCAAAAAGCCTCCCCTCTCTCGTCTAGGAAAAAGTGCGCCGCCGCCGCGACGATCGGTACAAAAGCGCGATTCCGAAGTAGACCGGCGAGTCGTCTAACACTTTCACCGCCGAGCGAGTTATGGAAGGCAGACACACACAGACACACACACACACATATTCGACGGCTTCGCGATCGTTGGCGGTCGTTTTTTTGCCGCCTCGATCGCTCATCCTTGCGCTATAAATCTCGGGGAAGCCGATCGATCGCCTCGGCTATTTTATCATTAGCCAATCGAGAAGGTCGTAACTCGAGGTGTAGAGTAGCGGAGATCGCTGGAATTCGCGATGGCGGATGTGTTATATACGACTTTCCATTTTAAAATGATCCAGTTCGGGAAGAGAGGCAGAAATTCCTCGGGAGAAGCGGGTGTATGTGTACAGTATATGCTGACGGTTGGTAATTAACCGGAAACTGGTTGTTGTCTTTCTTTTTTTTTTCGGCGTTAACAATTTATAAGGAGGACAGAACATTTTCCGCCTTGATTGTTATTTTAGATTCTTGTAACTGATCGATACGACCTATTAAGAGTGTATAATTTTATATGAATGGTAGATTTATGAACGTAACGTCTTTAATAATAAATTATCCATAATAATAAATTATCGCACAGTAAACTAGAAATGCAAGTACTTCTGAATGAATAATTTTGCATAAATCAAATGCTCTGTCGTCAATTGTAATGTAAATGTTTATTACTAATAAGCTGTAAAAACGTTTGCTAAACATTGTACGGTAAAGAGAATTCATTCAATAAAGACCTAAGAAATAAAATTTAGAGTACTTTTGTACCTAAACACAATCATCAGCCTAAAAACTCCTAATAAAATTCCACCCTTGTCCAAGGCCTAAAATCGCACGAAACCGAAATTCATCTCTCCCGCGATAGCTGCTAATGTCCACCGTGTCCAACTCGTCCGATGCCCCGAATCCCTTCCCCCCTCGTTGCTCTTCCCGGCACTTCGAAAAACAAACGCTTGGACAAAAGCCCCGTGTTAGCGGGCATGAATGAGTCCGTGCCACGAGGCGAGAGAGCCTCGGCGCGCGTCCATCATCCATCCAGCGGTCGGTCGGGCAGGCAGGCAGGCTAGTCAGCCTAGGCCAGGCTGCTGCAGCGTAATGCAGCTAAATGGGTTAATATGCACATCCGCGTATCGCGGCGGCGGCGGCCGGCGGCGCGGCTCTTTTCTGCCAGCGATGCGTCTGAGCGGCTCTCTGCCCCTCCTCTCTGGACGACGTTACGTCTGGCCCGTCCGGATGAATCCGGTGGGGAGTAAGGTCACCTTTGGTGATACGCGCCTGGATGTACGCGTCGGATCTGCGTTCGGAGGATGTATCTGGTTCTGGTGGGTTCGGAAAAATCGTCCGATGGGAGTTTTCGAGGAGGAACGGGTTTGATTGGGTTTAAGTGGAGCGCTAGTTGAGTTTAGGTCTGAGAATCAAGTGTCTTTTAGCTGGAGCTGGTGGCTGGATATCGGCCTGGAGTGCAGAAGGTTGTTCCGGGAGTGAAATATAGTCGGGGAGTTAAATCAGAGTAACCTTATGGAAATTCAAGTTATGAAATATTCTTACTTTCAGAACTTCGGACGATAAATTAATTCGGGCCTCTTACGAATCTAAAATATTTCAGTTTGCAATTTCTAGCACTTTCGCAAGGAAGCCACCTTTTAACTTCTTATACTCGGTCGGGGGAGTTGCACAACTGCAGTATTTTCATCGTAAAATATTAAGTGAAAAAAATAGAAAAAAAAATTTTTCGCGAAATTTCGATCCTCCTCAAGAAGCTAATCCTTTTATGAGCCCATATATTCCGCAGTATCTTATCCCTCGCGCCGCGAGTGAAAGTATCACCGTGTAAAGCTTCAGCCGCGAGCTTAAAATTATAATAAAAACAGTTAAAACACGAATAAAGATAATGCGTAGATGCGTTTTACTAGACTGAAAGCTGCTTCATAAATTAGGCCTCCGAAAGTGAAATTTCCGAATACCCGAGCACATCCTCCTCGCTCTCGAATCGAATTATTTCTAGGTTAGAACGACGCCGGTACAATATTCAATACCGCATCATTGTTCCCAGCCAGGGTCGATTATCGCACGGCGCGCGTCTCTTTCTGTTTGCCGAGTTTCTGGGCGTTTCCAAATCGTGACGTCAGGTCGCCGTCATTGATATACATCCAGACAGACACTCACAGTCTCCTCGGGAATTAGAAAGTAGTATATATCGCTTCTCTCTCTCTATACGTGCAGGAAAAAAAAATCGCCGAGACCAACATTTGGCAATCGATTATACCCGGTGTTCCGAGCCATTATTTTATTCCTCGACACTTTCTTATACGTTGTGCGAACTGAGAAAGTGTCGCCGTTTCTAATTTTGTAATTAGAGTCTTGCGTTCCGCGGCTTTTTTCCTTCTCGCGCATTTTTTGGCACAGTATCCGGGCACCGATGAGGTTTTGATCGATTGTTGCTGGTTCTTTTTACTCTTTTTTTTTCTTTCTCGGAGCGCTTGATGTATATTTACGCGATTTTTGCGTCATGTGATGGATGTAGGTCAGTTTATTTTAGCAATTACGATTAATGATGCTTTTTGAATATTTTTTTTTAGAATACAGAAAATTCTACGGTTCTATCTGCGACTAATAATTGAAGATCTTTTAAAAAAGATGATTTTGAATATTTATGCGGCACATTGCAATTTCGATATCGTTAAAATTCAGATTACAGTTGCGTACAAAAAGTTTAATGAACTTTGCCGCTTTAATGATCAAAGTCTGAGAGTCTAAAAACTTAAAAGTAATCAGGTATCAGCTTACGAAAAGTCGATTTAACGATATTACGCGCAACGCTTCATTACGAAAGCCAAAATTATAGATTTATAAGTTTCTAAGATTTATTTAAAGTTAAAGTGCAGCGTTTGCGGTCTCGGTACGATATAGGATCTGCTTACATTCGCTTCGAATGAAATGCCTGTTCATCGTCGTTTTCATGCATCAATCAATCATGGAGAACGAGAACGTAAGCTAGTTTTAAAAATAAAAATCATCACGTGTCCGGCGAGCATAAATAATTATCGGTAGCTGTATAACCAACACAATAAATACACGCTGCGGCTTGTACACAATTACTCATGATGTTTGTGCAAATAACGCTCGTGCATTTTGCATGCGTTAAATGTATATTGAATGAATATTTAAAAATAATTTTTATGGCTTTCCGTTTTATATGTACATTAATTTCTCGGTTATTAATATTGCATTTATTATATAAAATTGATTTTAGTCACTTTTGTTTGTAAGTAAAACGTGTAAAAATTCTGCCATAAATTATCGGATTATCGAAAGAAATATAGTAATCTATTCCTTGATAAATTAAAACATTTAAAACTTTAATACCATTGAAAATTTTTATATATTTAATTTAATTAGTACGTCAATCATATTTTATTGACTATCACGTTTGTTCTCACATTTTATTTTCACATTAAAACTTACTTCATAATTTCTCAAAACACGATAATCCAAAAACGGTCGTTGAAGAGATCATAGAAAAGCGCCCGAACAAAATAAAACCTCAAAGTACATCCTGCACACGACATTATAATTCCATTACAGGAGTTTCAAAATTCAGTCTGAATAATGGCCGCGTCGACTCCGCGCACTGGAATAAGGTATTATCTCGGCTCGTTTAAAGATAAGCACGATAGCAGGTTGATAAAAGCCGTGTGTGAAAAAAGGCCGCTCGAGTTTTTCTGGTGTATATACTGTGTGCGTCGCTGATATTTTTTCGTCGTTGACCTAAATTGGATGTTTATTTAGCCGAGGAAAGCGCATTATATATATACCTCTTCCTAAAATTTTATTCTCAAAAGGCCCATTGCAAAAAACTCTAATGGAATCGCGTATATACCTCTGCAGCAATCGATATACTCCAAAAAAAGCATCGCTTTATTTACACAGCTTTATACGCTCCCCAGTTTAAAAAGCCATTAAGCAGCTCGGAATCGATACAGCGAAAAAGAGAGCTTCCTTTGCCTTCAGAGAGCAAATCGAGACGCAAAATAAAGGAAGACGAGCGAGTCGAAAAGAAGCGGAGCCGAGAGCCGCGGCGCAATAAAAGGGATTTCGCGGGGGGGCCGGATTATCGATTCACCCGAGAGAGCTACACCCGGGCGAAATATTCTCCCCTCTCTTCGCCCGGCGCGCAAAACTGGGTCGCGGATTCGCCCGCCTTTTTCTTGCCCCGAGGATATATACGAAAGGGAGACGACGACGACGACGACTGCTCCCCCTTTTATTTTGGCGCTCGGGAAAATTACTTGCTCTCTCGAGAGAGAGATCTGACGGGGGGACTTGCGGTGTGCTGCGCGCGCAGCGAGAGAACCTTCGCGAGAGCGATCGGAATGGGAAACGCGAGAGCGACGAGTTATGTAATGGTCCTTGGTAAATTGAAGCGGCCTGTATTCGAAGCGAGTAAGGTTGTTTAGATAGGCGCGGATTAATGGGAGCCGCGCTCGGCTGTTTACGCTTTTTGGTGCTCGTGGGATCGTTCGTTCAAATTGGGGTGCATTACTTTTTCGGAACGGTGAAACGGTACGGCGATGAGCTTTGGGAAAGCTCGAGGGAAAATGTAGCGGATAAAATCGGCCGGTTTTGCTTTAGGTTACTTTAGCGGGAGTTATTAAAATTTTGTAGCGTATAATTTTTCGGAATGTATATACGTTTGGTCGTAAAGTTCGGTTCCACTTAAACATTCGTCAAATTAAATGAAGAAGTCGCATAAGGAACTCAACTATTCTTCTGGTTCTGCGCGTTAAAATTTAGCTTGTACGTCATTTATTCTCGTTACATCACCTTGACATTACAATGCGTTTGCGCGACTGACAAACGTGAAAGACACACGGATACTTTTATGAAACGAAAAGAATGCTTTTTATCACTTTTCTCTGAGTAACAAGGCATCTTCCATTTTCTTATTCAATGGCAAATAATTTTCCACGTTTTGTTAAAAAAAAAACAAGCCGATAAATTAGAATATTGATGAGTTAACACGAAAATTTAGTTGCAATAGTTCAAAGAAACAATTCGCAAAGAATGTTTCTGGAATGTTTCTCCTACTTTACTCTGAAAAAATGAATCTAAACTTGTTAAAACTGAAATGTAATTCATAAATTTAGAACTACCTTTATTTCTCGGTGAGTTACTTAAATATTATAGGATCCTTTTAATTTATTTCAACAATTACATTGATATTTTTCATGTGTTTATTTCAGAGGCGCTTATGGCTTACTTCCTCGTTATATTTTATTCACGGGATATTTACGATCTTCGTTTTCTGACAGAATATATTAAAATTATTTAATGCCTTTTAATATTTAGTAAATATAGCGTTTAATACAGCATTTAATGGCAGCCTTTACTTCCTTCAAAGAACCCAATAAAAATAAAAGAATTTTAATAGACGACGCTAAAGATTTTTATCCGTCAGTTTCTTCGGAGTCGCGATGCTGAGAAACTATCCCGCTTAATTTCACGGTGATTTAAGTGAGATTTTCTAAATGAAATGCTACCGACGAAGTGCCCGCTGTAAATGATTTACATTATAAACGCACTCTTTTTATGCGCAAGGATTTTTGTATAATTTTACTTAATAGCTGCGCCGTAAGTGCAATGTATATAAAACTGACTTTGGAGGATTATGTTCGGGAGTAAAGTGCGGCTTTTATGCGGACTTGTATGTAGTCTCTAATGTTTTTTTTTTAATAAGGTATTAAATTGCGAAGACAATCTTGCAATTCGTTTTCTTTTCATATTCATATAATTTATATAGATCCTTAATGGCGCCATTTATTGTTTTGATGTCTCTCCTTTTTTTTCAAGACAATATTTTTCTGCTTGCGGAGGAATAAAACGCATTATATTCCGCGGTATTAAATCGCCTCTCCTAATGCGCACCGAGAGTATATCGCACTGCGCATTTAACATCATCATCCGCGAGAAACTATCATTACCAGCGGCGAATATACACTCAATTCAATTTACAAGTACTCCATCGTACGCGAATCGGTCCGAAGTATCGTATCGGCTCTGGCATTTACAGCCGAGGAAAGTTAACAAAGCGCGGAACCGGGATTTTCAATTACTTCAATGGGCCGCATTGTACCTCTAAGACTGTCGCGAAAAAGAGCACCGCGCTGCATTGTCTTCGCGCGGCGGCGTGCAAATCGATAATGTACGAGCTCGAGCTCGACGAAGCGATGACTTTCGCTTTTTCAAGAGAGATACTCGGCGCGACGACGGCACAAAAGTCCTGCGCCTTCCTTCTTTTTATGTACGTTACGTTTTTCGAGTCCGCGATCTCGAGCTGTGTACTTGTTTGTTTTCCACTCGAAATCGCGAATGCGGGGTTTGTTACTCACGAATATACATGTGTGTGCACGCGGAGATCGGAATGCGAACGGGTCTCTTCGAAAGTTACGCAAACATCATCATCGTACATACCTGCAACAGAAAAAGAGTTTTTGCGTTAGTGTATATTCGAGCGCACTGCAATTAATTAATCGGTTAAATTTGTTTACATTCTAGAGATTTCTCTCCCGGTTCAAATAGGCCGTCTCTCGTATATACACCGCCTATTTGTCCGTACACATTTTATAAAAAAAACCCGTGCGTTACGATGCTCAATTTACGTGCGCCGCGAGAGTGTTTTACAAAAATCTCGCAGCGTCCGGAGCGCAAAACAGCCGTTAACCCGTAAATTTCTCCTCCACAAAACGCGTCGAACGAAATTTCTCGTGTGCGCGCGTACAGCGTCGCTCTGGGTTTTCGGGAGGGGACCCCCAGGAATTAACCGGTGCAGGTACCCGTATGTACGAGTGGGCCGCTTAATTAATGCCGGCTTAGGACGAGGCGCGCGTTTCGGGAAACTCGATTCGGCCCCCCGTTCCCGAGCATGATGTGTGTGCGGGATATATATATATATATATAAGTTTCATGCGCGCCGCTGCGCGCCGGGAAAGAGCGAGCCCGAGAGAGGTTTTGAGGTTGACTTGCGCGCGGAAATTTACTGGACTCCTCTCGTGCGCGCCTTGGATTAAGCATTATAATGCTCGTCGGCGAGGCATTCAAGCGGAGGATTACGCGGGGGGGAAACGAGAGATCGAGGTCGGGATGCCTCGCCGAGGAGTTTTGAAAATATCGCGTGGAAGTTTGGCGTTTCGTGATTCTTGGGAAAATTAAGGATATTCGAGAAATTAGACATTGCGAGCCGAAATCAAAACTCGAGTCCCGCTCAGTCGACGGAGAGCAACGACAAAAAGAGACAGAGGCGGAGAGGCACCGTTAGCCCGCGCGGCGACTCTCTCTCGAGAGAGACAGAGCGCAGGCGCGCACTCGTGTTCTTATACGCTCCGGGAATTCTGTTTACAAGCCACTTCCCCTGACCAAGGACAATCAATGGCGCTTCCGGCACGGAGCGGCGGCGGCGGCGGCGGCGGGGGAGAGACGACGGGAGAGCGACGAGCGCTCTTGCACCGGGACGAGTCATCGTTGTGTATTACGCGCTCTGCGCACTAGACCAGACGCGCATCTTTTCACCTCGGCCCGCTCCTATTTTTAGCCGGCGATTCGGCAGGGCTCCTCCGAGCCTCGAGGCGGGACACGCGGAGAGGATATCGGGACGGCTCCGCGTTTCGTTCTATTTTTAAGGAAGAACGGACGACGAGTCGTTGGAGTATAACGAGTTTCTCGAGGAAGCGCGCCGCAAGATATACGCCGTGAAATCGCTCGTTCCCCGAGCCGGCTTGTCCGCGAGCGCGGGGGCAGGAAACCGCTAATTTGTCCGAAACGATAAGGCGCTTCCGGTTTTTCCGCGAGAACGGGGACGGTGTTCGAACGGTTTCGCGCAATCAATTTGATTGAATTAACGCTTTTCCGCGCGATGCGGGTGCCTAATTGCATCGACAGCGTTCGCGGAGGGAGATAAAGTCGCGCGCGGGCGCTAATTAAAACGCGAGCGGAGAGAGAGAGAGAGAGAGATTCGGAATTTATCGGCGAAAGAAACAGGCCAGATTAAATCGCGGCGCGTGTTTGTGTACGTATGCAACGAAGCCCATCTATTCGAATTTACAAACTGACGTGGGACGCGGAGAGCAGCGCTCCGTGTGTTTCGAGTGCATATTAGTCAGCCGAATTTATGCGGCGTGCCCGTATAAAGTCCTCTCTCGTCGTCGGCGAACACGCGAGGATGCCCCGATCGTAAATAACTCGAAATTATCGCGAACCATCGAGCGGAATAAGCGATCCTTCGACGTGTATCCTCTCCATTTTCGCGAGAATCGCCCGTGAAAGAAAGGAAAAAGAAAACAAAAAAGGAAAGAGGAGTCGCGCTCTCTCTCTCTCTCTCGAGTCATCGAGGCACATTTCCATATTAATCAACGTCCATTAAAGTCACTTTACATAAGTCGGACGATTACATTAAACAAGCCGAGGATAAATAGTTTCCGACTGCAGAGAGGAGAGAGAGAGAGGCCAATTTTCGTATGCGGTCGTTGCGTGGCAGAAGCGTGCAGCCGCGCGAAATTAATACGCGAGGATTCCCTCTTTCTCTCGCTCTTTTGACCGATGCTGACGGAAAACATCGGGGCTCGGGGCTTTATTTAAAGATGGGCACTGTGTCAAATTCGAGCCGGGAAGGCTTTTCTTTTTTTGGGTAAATGGGTTATTAGAATAAATAGCTTCGGCTTGAATGTTATTTTAGAACATTTTATTCGAAATATTATTTCTTCTTTTGGAAATAAATTTCGATTGAGATATGTTTTAAAAGACCTTCAACAAAATATCTACTAAACAATGTTAAAATTAGAACAACTCGATAGGAAAATCAGTAAAAAGATAATTAAAAAGCAATTCATTTAAATTTCCCCGGCGTTTAAAGGAAATACCGTAAACACGTGACTGGTGAAACGAGCAGTTGGGCCGATATTCATCTTGTTTCTAAACACGTGTACACGATCAGCTGGCCCGAACCACGTGGCTCTCGACCCTCTTCTTTTCCTCTCCTCCTTCGCTCACTCCGTCGCGTTCGTTTCCTCGCTCCAACCGTTTCTTGGTAAACAGTAAAAAGTACGTTGGAATCGACACACACCCCGCATTTTCGGGGATCGACGTTTTTCTCGGCAAGTAAATGGATAATGGTTAAAAGATGAGAAATTTTAAGTCTTTTACCAGCCGAGACTGAAACCTTAATCAAATATAAAGTTACGGATGATAAATGGCTTCCTCCGCCGGAAGACTCGCTCCTTTCAAGATCCATTCGCGCGGCTGAATTATAAAAGATCGACCGTATAACACAATTGGCAGCTCGTCGAGGATGCAGGAGGCGAACGCGCTGACTTTGCTAAGAAAGCGCAGAAAAAAGCGCCGAGTCAGGTGTGGGTCGGGGGGCGCGAGAGAGAGAGAGAGAGAGAGAGATTTGAAATTCATCGGAAAGGGCAACTTTTCCATCCCTCGCGCGAGTTTACTTTGGCACTGTGTAACTTTTACCTTCCGCCGCTCTCTCGTCTTTGCCGTTCGCGCAACTTTTCTCCGGGAGGAGGAGTTCCACAGGCGAGTGAGGAAAAGTTCTTCGCTCTCTCGACGCTCGCGTTTGTCTGACACATACGTGACTGAGCTCGAGACAACCGGTAAGTTGCTTTATTAAACATTACGCGACGTTTCGGAGCGAGTTTTCCGCCGGGTTGCCGCGAGAATTAGGCGTTTCTTTAGTTGCTTTATTCACAGATATACCCACTTTGTCAAAAGGGCTGCCGAGCGTAAAAGAAAAAAAGCATGCCGCTCTCCGCCGCACGTCGCCAGAGTTACTTTCGCGAGAGCCGCACAAAAGCTCTCTCGGTCGCAGCGCGCCGCATCGAGGAGGCCAATAAAAGTGATTTTTCACCCGCATACAATCAAAACACCGCCGCGGCGAACTTTCTCTCATTGTCCCCCTCGGCCGACGTTCGCGGCGTTTCGAACTCGAGCGCGAGGAGTGGGTTTGGCCTTTTTTTTTTCTTTCTGCCGGCTGGCGGCGGCAGCGGCAGCGTAATCCTCCCAATTAATTTTCATCGAGCGCCATTCGCGAAAAATTCCGGCATTCAGACTCGTCCCTCTGGGAAATTTGGAGTCGAGAACGAGACGAGCCGAGCGGAGGAAAAAGTATAACCGGGAGGACAAAAGCTCCGCGTAATGAATGCGATGCACGGCGATATTTGGGATGTATACGAAACACAATGCGAAGGTATTATATAGTTTTTTTTTCTCACCTCTTTCGACTCGTGGAGCGGAGGAGGGGTGAATAAACTTTTATTTTCGGTCGCGCGCACTTTTCTGCGATTCTTTTCGCGTCGACTGGACGCGGCCAAGTGTGTGATAAGTTTACTCTGCTCGAATGCCGAGTGCTGAGTAAGTTTACGTACGGCGTTCGCGCGGCGACTGTTTTATGCAAATGACTTTGAAAAACTAAGTTGCGGAATATATATGTGTGTGCGCGAGGAACCGAATGTTTTAAAGTCTCGTTTAATATTCGTGCAAGTTTTGAAAAGTGGACTTTGGATTTATAATCGCCGGATTAAACAATCGGGTCTATTCAAATTTCAACTTGTTCCTTGAACATTTCACCGCACACAACAGAGAGTGAGACAATTAATCCGTTCTTTCAGCTTTGTTCGCAATTTCGTCGACGCGCGAGGAGGAAAATTATACTTGACCTCCTTGGGATTCTAGCGATATATTGCACAATTATTTAAGTGAAGTCTAATTATTGCTCGTCTGACCTCATCCTTTCAGCGGAACTCCAAGGCGGAGGACAAAGCCGTCGTCAAAACTGAAGCGGCTGATAAAATATTTAAAACAATAAGGCTCTGCTTTTAATTTCACTGTTTATTCGACGCTCGAAATAGACGCGTTACTGCAACGTGCAGATTATTTCATAAGCCAGCCACTTTTATGAATACACATCCAAAACCGAACACCCTCTTATAAATCTGGAAAAAATCGCAAACCTAATCTGAAACAAAGCCAACCTACAGAGCCCTGCACCTCCTCCTAGCGGCGCGCCAAAATTTCACGGCGAAACAGGTAAAACCAGAACCGCCTGTGCAGTCGTCGAAAGAATAAAAATCGCGCTCCTCTCTCTCTCCAGCTCCTTCGGTGCCTCGTTCTCTCTCTCTCTCTCTCTCTCCGGGGGTAGAAGAGTACACACAGGACGACTCGGCTCGCTCACCAGCCGATCGATAGTTGAATGCCCTCGCCGGTTGACATGCGTATATATCCCCTACCTGCGCCTTCCCAAAGCCAGACCGCAATCTCTCTCTTTCTCTTTTCAGCTCGTTCGTCGCGACGGCGGCGGCGACTCGCGTAGCGCTCCGTTTCGCGTGCAGCCGCTTTTTTTTTTTTTTTTTGTTTTGTGCGCCACGCGACCCGCTTCCTCTCTCTCTCTCTCTCTCTCTGCCTCGCACCCGCATATAATGACAAGGGTTAGCTGGGCCTGCTCGGGCTGTTTGGTGCGTGGAAGTCGACTGACGGCCGGGTTTCGGCGGTTAATCGGCGGAAAGCTGGTTTGGAAAAGCGGCGTTGGACTTTGGTAGTTTTTCGAGGATACCTAATTTTTCTGTTCTATATAAGTGAAAGCCTCGGGGAATGCAAAATTGTGTTCTGGATCCGGATTAAAAAAGTTTTTCAAGTCTGTGTATTAAAAAAGACTGCAGGCGCAAGGATTCAAAGCGATATTCTCCAAAAATTGGATGCAGCTCGAAAGCGAAGCAGCCGAGAACAAAAATAATTCGGTTTGTCGGCGCGGCGCGCTTCGAACAGCCGGGGGAATTTCCATTCGGATTCGGGGATCTCGTCGCCCGGACGCTTTTCGCGCGACTACGTTCGATATTCGCCGCGGCTCTTTTTCCTCTCCGCGTCTTTTCGGGCTCGATATATCGTAATTTGATAACGATTTCGGTCGTCGCGTCTGCCGGTTTGTTTACATACACCGGCTGGCCGATCGGAATTCTCCCCGAAGCCTTTATGGACGGTCGAACTGCATATGCGAACGCGGCTCTTTTTCGGGGCGGGAAATTGATTTTATTTAAATTTTTAAACGCTTTGTAAATATCTAGCGGCTTCGTTTATTAAAACTGGTGTCGTCCGATTAAGCTTCTTTGCGTGGGACAATGTAATCGCAAACGATACTTTTCTCTCTCCGGGGGTATTTATAGAAGCGTTCGCGAAGGAGGCGTAAAAATACTTTTAACGCGATAGTCCGCGATGAAACGAGAGGGCATATATATCTACCGACGAGTAAATATAACTTGCGACACTCGCAGCATTTTTTTCCGCCTCGGTCATTATTAATTTCGATGCCTGATTTATTTGTACAGCTGCAATAATGCCACGATCGAGAGCTGTAATTAAAAGAGAATTTGTAAAAACGGGAAAATGAAGCGATTAATCAGTCGTCAATTAAATCCGTCGATTGCACCCTCGAAACATAAATTTCGTGAACGGAACGAAGAAAGCCCGCGCGCGAATTTTATATGAATACGAAATCGATTAATTAACGGTTTTAAAGGCGCATTTTAATATTATCGCTCGCAAAAATCGTGTATAACATTACCATAATTACGCCGCCGATCATAAAAGGTACCAACCGGCAGCCGTCGTCCCCGAGGCCTCCCGAATCGCTTAAATCACCGTGTATCTGCGGCCAATAATCGCGATTCTCGCGCGTTCGCCTCGAATTACTTGCGCGCGAACGATCTCGGCTCGCTTCTCTCTCCCGAAAATTCCGCGGACGAAAGTCGCGCGTAGGAAGTGAAAGGAGACGCGAAGGGAACGACGGAGCGACGAATGACGCGGTGTGGAAGGATGAGGCGGTCGTGTTTTCGGTCTCTAAAAGCTTGGTGTTTATGAAAGTTCGCCGGGAGAATCTGCGACGCGGAAATCGATTTTGCATGTTGATTCGACGGCGGCGATTCTTTAGGACGGACATTTGGGTCGGGATTTTTCGCAAGATTTTGAGGACGTTCGTGTCTTGAAACGTAATTCTGCAAGATTTTGTGGGTTTCACAACATCGTCTTTCTCTTCAATCGTCGAAACTGCTGGGGATTAAAATTAAATAAAGAAAACGTACTTAATGTAATTTGATAAATGTTGTCAATACAGAGCCATAAATCAAAGGCAAAAGTAGCTTGCCTCTTAATTTGACATTGACACGCAACGATAAGCCGCTCCTCTTACGTCACCCCCCTAATTACAATTTAAAACGCGCTAAATATTTACTCGCGACCGCATCCGAATCGACTCGAGCCACAAATCTCCTATCGCAATTTACTTCAACGATATTCCCCCCGCCGCCGTCGTCGATAACATATGTGCATATACGCGCTCCTCGACAAGTGTGCCGCCTAGCCTGCCTTACGTAACGCGCGCCGAACGCGGCGGCTTTTTATGTAAGAATAACAATCAGGAATTTCGAGTTGTAGGAGAGTTTTACGAGCGGCGTTCGCGCGCGCCTGCGCGGATCACGCCGCGCGCGCGGCTTTCTTTGGCCCGCGGAGTGCCCGTCGAGAGAGACGAGCGCGAAAGATAATAAACGTTATCGAGATGACGTGATGCGCGCGCAACGAGCGCCGGGGAATTATATATCCGCAGCTTGTTTTCCTTCCTCTTGCTCGCGAGAGGGAAGAAAAAACACTTTGGCCGCGGTTTCTTCGCAAAATTTCGAAGTGCGGCCCGATCGAGTCATTTTTCGATTGCGGGGGGCGAGGCACGCGAAATTCGAACAATGAGGCTTGACATTTTTTTGCGCGTCCGCGCAAGCGTGTTAATAATTTCGCGAGGATGAAAGCTGCTAATTAATGGTGCGCGCGAGGCGTCGTCGGGACTTTCTCGCCGACGGGGACTTTTGTTTTTTACATGAAAATACTTTTATCGCGGCGGAATTACAGTTAGATTGTAAATGATTCACCGGCCGAGCTATTTATCTCTGAATTTAATTCAAGAGAGGAAGTTGGATAAAATAAAGCCTTCCAAACCAATTTTCTTCCAAAACAATTTTTTTTTCAAAAACTCAACCCAACTCGAAACCATCGCGCGAATCACTGCAAAAAAAAAAGGCGAAGCACTAATAAAAGGAAGAGCCCCGGCTGGAAGATTGGTGGCTGTCTGGTCTGGCTGCAAGCTTCTCGGCTTTCTCGCGGATGTCACGACGACAATTTCGAGTAGTGGCCGTATAACGCCGGGGAAGCCGCGCGCGGCGTAATGTAATTTTGCAAAACGCCGCCTCTCCTCACGATGAGATTACGCCGCTACGACGAGAGCCGTTTAATTTAGAGAGGATCTGGCTGCCGGGCTCTTGGGGGTATTCACTTTGCCCGGCGTGGATGCCGGAGAGAGACCAGACCGCCGATTGCGGAAGATGAATTCTTTTTTTTTTTTCCACCGACTCGTGATTTCGTCGTTGGACGAGGTTATGGTCATTTTGAGCAGGGGGATTTTTTAATTTTGTTCCGAATGGTTTGTAATGGTTGCAATGCGTTGGACAAGTGGACGCTTTTACTCGGTGCTGGAAGATCGATAGATTCTATTTTTATGTATACCGGGAGAGTTATCTATTTTTGCCTGTTTTTATAAAGTGTAAAAGCAAGGTTATAATAAAAAATTGTGTTCGCGATAAAATTTTATAGAATTTATAGTCTCTCAGAGCTTCGTAGTACCTTTTTATTTACAAGCAATAGGGCTTTTGTACTTCAATTTTAAAAAATTCTTATCGAGAGAAGCTTTTAAAGTGGTTTTTTTTCTGTTTAAAAGTGTCATTATTCGCGCTCGACACGACGGAGCTATTTTGTTTTAATCCGCCCCTGAGCTTGACAGTTACAGTATGACGAAGGAATCAATATCTTATCCTGCAGCAGCGATACGGTCTGGATTTTTTGCTCGGAAGCCGGTTTTTCCCGCCGTAACGGAGAAATCATCCTATCCGCCTCTCTCGACAAATAAATTATCGAGTTAATAAATTGAGATCAGATTGAAACATTTTTACACCCTCAAAAGCTTTGTCGAATCTGAAATTTTTTTTGGGGGTGACGCGAAGCTTTGGCGAAGGTTTTAAAAGCATCGTAGCAATAATTTCTCGCGCTATATAAAGAAGGTGTCGGTTAAAATTGAAAAATTTCAGGTTATTACCTCGAATGGGCATTGATTATTCAAAAAAATAAATGTCTTCATCGAAACAGGAATGCTAACGCTTTATCGTTAGGTGGCGGTCGTTAATGAAATTCCTTTTTTGGTACATATATTATTCTTAATTTACTGTCGTTACTCAATCCGTTACTTACTGTCCGTTTAGAAATGTCAGGCCTCTCACTTTCAAAGTGAGAGGAATATCGTAAATATCTTTACGAGAAAAAGAACTATCTAATCAGTCCTCGATTGCGGCTGTTGGGGCCCCAAAAAATTTCAATAAAGGATGAAATTTTGCAGTTGTAATTTTTTTTTGCCAATTCAATCATTATAGCAGGTAGTATCGTTGCGTCTAAACCCATAAATTATAGTCATTATAATAAATTTAAAAATTTTCATGGCAATCAATGTCGGTTTAAACTCTCGTTTTATTTGAAGATTAAAAGCGGGATAATTGAAATAATTTTACTCTCCTAATCATAGTGTACGTAATTGTTTGGAAGTTCATCGAAAAGTCAGCTGTGACTTCGGGTAATTCAAGCCGAGATGTAAGATTAAAAAGAATGCACGATAAAAACTTTTAAATTTCTTCAAAGTATGGGATTAAAAATGTACACGAATTGCACGATTTATCGAGTTAATTCATACTGGTAACGCGAAATGCTACATTAAACCGTTGACTTTATCATGTAACTCTCAAGAGCAGAAATTGAAATTTCAGACATAACCCGAGCAATTATTTATGCCGAATTGATTAAAACTAGGAAGTAATTAAAATTAGCACTCGTTTATTATATCGAACTACTTTGACAGTTACGAAATTCGTCTGACATTAACGAGAATTTGCAACGCAATCGACCCACTCAAAAAATAACCTGCGTCGAGAACTTCGTCCACCATTTTTAAATGACGCGTCCAGACGCAACAACGCCAGGGGCCCGAAAAGGACGAGCCCGCGATGTATATATATACCCGACGAGGCTGTGTAAGGGGAGAAGTTCGGGAACTCTCGTTTCATTGCGTCACGCCAGGCATTCACTCGGCCCGGGATGAAACCTTAGAGGCGTTTAACGCGCGCAGCCGCAAGATCGCCGATAATCCTGCCGTGTCTCCTGTCTCCCATGTATATCCTCCCTTGGTTTATCCCCCCTCCGCCCTTCTTTCTTTTCTGCGCGAGCGACGCGTGCACGATTCTAAGGCTCTCTCTGTCGAGTGCGTGCACGTTCCACTTCTGTCGGCGGCGTGTAATATCGATTGTCCCCCGTCGTCTCCCCCCTCCTCCTCTTTCTTTTTTTCGATCGACACTTTCGAAGGAGAGAGAACCGCGCGTATTCGAATTATGTGGAAGCGCGATTCGATTCCTTTCCTTTTCCCGCGAGGCGCGCGGACTTATATTAGAGGCGAGGCGGAGTGTCGCGCGGTGTGTTCGCCGGGCTCGGGCCGGTTCTCTTTTTCGTGGGGTTCAAGGAACCTGGGAGAGAGAGATTGTCGTCGAGAGGCTTTTTGGGAATTGATTTCTGTCGCGGAGAGTTTGGAGTGGGAAATCAATCAATGATTGGTCGGCGCGGACGGCAATCACTTTTGTTAGGATCGAGGAATTTAAAAGTGTTACCGAGTGAATTTATTATTTTGTAAAGTACTTATAGAGTGAGGGAATAATTTTACGAGCGATGTTTTTACGGAATAATGGCTGTATCGAAGTTTCAATTTATTCTAGCCTTTCACCAAATGTGTATAGATAAATTAGTGCGGAGTAATTTACAGCGATAATAAATAGATCAATAATCTAATAAATGGAACGTGTTTGCCGGTAATTTTCACTTACGAAAAATGAATGCGGAAGGCGTAATGCGCGAAATGATGACTCTCGTAACTCACCTGCAACATAAGAAAAAACACAATAATTAGAAACGCGAAGATCGTAAAATATTGGAATAAAGAGTTAATTTACTTTAATTATATCTTAAAAACAATATATATTCCGCCTCTTAAAAGTTTCTCACGTATTTACTGCCAGATTTCTTTATCCCATAACCAAAAGAAAAATCGCAATAAAATGCGAGACATAATTAAGAGGCAGCAATATGCAGCTTCCGAATAATAATCCATTACAGCCGAGGCAGCACCGAATGCCAAAAATTCTAAAGGAACTTACATAAACACCTGTCGCCCGATTACAGCGCGCATTTTTTCCGCACAAAGTGCTCATTGTGTCGTCACGCGAACCTCGCCGATATACATATATATATTCGCCGTCGGCCGAATATACACAACGAAAGCCCCCCTGCACTCACGGAAATTAATTCGCCGTGATTAAAAATTAATACAAAAGTCGCAGTCGACCGGGTGATAATGTGCAGCTCTCTCGAAAAAGCGAGAGAGAGAGAGAGAGAGAGAGTCCAAAACAAAAGGTAGGGCACACAAAGTATCATATACTGCCGAAAAAGGAAACAAAACGCACTTGCCGCCTCCGCGCTTCGCCAAAATGACTGACTTTTGTAATAGCCCGGCGTCAAGGCAGAGGAAGAAAAAAAAGGAAGAAGCACAAGGAGCCGAAAAAAGCGACTGAAAGGAGAGGCGAAGGGAGGCCCCGAATATCTCTCTCTCTCTCTTTCTTGCGCGCTTATTCTCTTCTCTCTTATTTTTTTTCGCTAGTTCACGCTACGCCGGATTCTTCTTTTTAGTTTTTTTCTTCTCTTTTCCTATCCGGTTTTTGTTCTACCGTTCTTGCGCGCCTCTCTTTCCGTGTTTTTAAATTGTCCGACCCGCCTTTTCTATTAGAATTTCTAACGTTACGTTGATCGATGCCGCGCTCGTTGATAGATTCGACAATCTGTGTATAAATAAAGTTTTCATTGCAAAACGAGATGTTTTCACTTGCTGATCGAAGGAATGTATGAGCCGGCAATTGTTTTACGTTATTTTAAATGCTAGTTTCGCATGAAATAAATAAAAAATTCATCGTTTTTATAGGTCACACGCGATAAATTAATGAAATTTGTATTTTAATACAAATCCGATAAAAATCATCAACAAAACACCAAATAACCAAAGTACAAACGAGAAAAGCGCCGAGGCGCGAGAAACGCCCTCTGTCTCCCCGAAAAATCCGTCGTATACTTTAATTTCCATACTTTTTGCCTCGGCGGGCTCTTCCTCCCGTTTCTCTCCGCCCAGCTTTTTCACGCTCCTCTCCATCCGTCTTTGCCTCGTGCACACGTACTAACAAAGAAAAAAGGGGGGAGAGAGCTGTTGCACCGCCGCTACCGTGCAGCAGTCGGCTCTCTCTCTCCCCTTTTCTCCCGAAATTGAAAAGGGCCGCGCGCTCCACGAAGAGAGAGGAAGTTTCGCGTGGCGCGACGAGGGCGTCGAGCTGGAAGGGGAGCCCCGGAAAGGGAGAGAGAGGAGAGAGAGAGAGAGAGCTGCACGAGCGAGAGGGAGGAAGAAGGAGAAACGAAGGGGAAAACGAGTGAAAAGTTGCGCAGGTCAGGCCGGCGTAGGGTCAAAGGACTCTCGTCGTCGCTCTTTTATCTTCCTTTCCGCCTCGCGTTCCTTACGGTTTTCGCTCCTCTTTTCTTTTTTGTTTTTAAAAAAAGTACCTTTGGGAAACTTGATTTAAAGATTCGCGTTTGTTCGCCTTGAATTTTTGCAAGTAAAACCGCTTTCACGAGCCGCAAATCGCGCGACTTCGCGCGTTAATTATTTAATTTACGGCGGGCCTTTATCGACGCGCGACTAATGGAAAAATGGTTTACTTCCTTTCGGAGAAGCCCCTCTCGTTAATGCATTCTTTTGCGGTCGGAATACATATATATTTTAATTTATGCCGCACTAACGATTATAATGGAGCGTTTGTGCGCGAGCTTTGTGTCGTTAGGTAAAATTTTCCAGCGACGAAAATTGCATCAGCCGCCGCGCGTAGCGGCTCGTTACGAAAGAAAAGGGAGCCGGCCCCATAATAGCCATAACATTGTTGTCGTCGCAACCAAAGTTGACACTCCATTACGACGCCGTTAGACGCGCGCCGAGGTCACCGCGGGACGGAAATTCACCGCCGCCATTCAACGCAAAAACCAGCAGCCACTCCAAAATATATCCATAGTTTAAAACCTCTGCCTTTACGACTTTGTGCATCCGTGAAACAAGCCGCCCTGACCTCTCCATTCTCCCGGCGGCAGGTTAAAATTCTCTCTCTCTCTCTCTCCGGAGAGGCCCATTTCACCGCGAGGCCCCGTGGGAGCAGGTGCAGCTCACCTGGCTTTAAAAGTTTAAAGGGCCCCCTCGTTCTCTCTCTCTCTCTCTCTTTCCCTCTGCCTTCCTTCTTTTCTTTTTTTCCGCCCGACCGTTACGTAACCGCGGGGAGATATAATGCTGCCGGAGATTGGCCGGATTAGAGCGAGCCTTAGAAATGGAGAGAAACTATCCGGCCTTGAGACGGCCGCGTCGATGACCCGATTTTTTTTTTCTTTTTTTTTTACCGACGCCCGTATAATATTTTTTACATCCTTCGCCGGCTCGAAGGTGTTTTGTAATTTTACGCGGATTAAGGAGGTGGGAATTGAGTGGTTTTCGAAGAGGTATTGTGTGGGCTGGGAATCTTTTACTCGGGATGCAGGAATCGGAAGTCGTCCGGTAAAAAGTCGGGGAAGAAGTTGAGTTTCGAGTAATTATTATATTTATAAGCGGTGAATTAGCCAGTTCAATTTTGTTTACCATGTAAATTTCGTCGTATTATTAAAGTTTATAGACAGTTCTTGTCGAGTTGCAATTGCTCGCACTCTAAAATTTCACTAACAACAATTTCGAAACTCCGAGGCATCCAATATTCGGGAAAGCCGCGTTGACGCAAAGAGCGCTAAAAAAAGTACATAAATGGAATTAGTATAATTTGTCGTTTCGTCGCTTTACATAATATCTCCCCCCGAAACTTTGCTCGGTCGAGCGGCTAAAAAGTGCTACGCGAACTTTATTACCCCCCGCCGCGAGTGTCCGTCCCATTAAGTTGTAATACTCCGAAGACACCTGTCAATTACGCGGACGTTAAAAAGTGAATTTCCCAAAGTATCCCCGCCGTCCGTCTTTACGAGCCATAATAATGAGACAAAGGGGAGTATTATGAATATACTTACCGGACCATCGTTATTTCGGTCAATTTAGAGGCGAACTTTCGGTCCGGGATTGACGCGCTCGACTTTGACGGATGCGGCGGGGAGATAATTAATCCCTCGACTTGATGAGAGCGTAAGATTTAATGCACTTGCGCGACTGCGTAATTGCAGTGGTTGTATAAAGCTAATACGCATCGGGAGACGGAGAAACTGTGCTGCTTTCGCGGCAGACGTATAGATTGCAGGTTTAACGGGGAAGAATGCGACGTTCCCCGTCTGGTTATCAGAAAAGCGAACGCGTTCCTTTCGACGAGTAAAAATTTATCGTCGGTTACCCATAAGCTTCGCCTATTTAAATTTCTTTGAAAAATCCGCCTTTAAATATCCAAAAGTTTGAGGTTACGTTATCAACGGTAAACGCGAAAAACAAGAAACCACTCGATCCACTTGGAGAGTTATAAAAAATCGAAAGTCCAGCGTTTCTTCGATACGTCCCGCCCAAAGACGCGTTCTGAAAAAATCGAGAAAGCCAGAAGAGACCGCAAGAAAACACTCTCGCTCCAAAAGTAAAACGGCGAATCGGCCGGTAAAACAGGAAGCCCGGCCGATAACCGGCAGTCATAACGCCGGTTTTTCGAGAAAAACTCTCCTCCTCGCGGGGAGCATTAGACACGTAGTTGAAAGTAGCCGGGACTGCTCCTCTAGGGCCGGAAGCCGATCGCTCTCTGCCCGTGCAAGGACGCGAAGCGCTCTCGAGAGAGAGAGAGAGAGCGCGAGAGGAAGAGGAGGGAGAGGAGAGAGAGAGAGAGAGATATTTCTCGCCTTGACCTTCGATTCCGGGCGAGCGCTGGAACGCCGCCGCCGCCGCTGCTGCTGCTACGTGCGTGCCTTGCCGAGGCGTATTATGTACTGATAAATCGACTCTGCCGGTTTGTAAAATCGATTTCGAAGCTTCTGGCGGCGTAGGTGTTGCGACGCTTTGGAGTTAGGACCGGTCTTGCTGCTTTTTTTTTTCTGTTTTTTGAGAGAAATCGCGAATTGCGCGATTCGGGAGAGCTGTTGCGGGGATCTTTTGGAATCGATCGGAGTTGAAAAGATCGTTGTGCAGAGATAAGTTTTCGAGGCGTTTCGCAAGCTGTGAACTTGGGGATTTCTCGGTGAACGTGCAAAAATTGCGCGCGTTGGGCAATTTTTCCGCGGGGAAATTAAAGGCGGCAGCGGTCTCGCGTTTTGCGATCGTTAAACGGTGTTTCAATTAGTCATGTAGTCAACGTTGTGAATGTTTCAATTACATTTGTTATCAGAAGATTGATTCAACCAATAAGTGCTCGAGATAAATGGCTTATCGCTTCACATCCATAATACGTCGGCTGTGTGTGCGTTTCGCATCGGAATCAAATATGCGTCAGAGCGATTTCGTAATCCGAATTATAAATATTTCCGACGTTTACTTACACTGGCGATGAAAATATTGTACGTAAATGTAAAAGGACACAGCGCGGAAACTGCACATATTCCGCTTTTGCGCGAAACTATTTTAAAATTCCTGGCCAAACTATTCCGCGGCTTTTCGGAGGGCCAGGAATGTCCTCGGTTGCGCGTGCACGCTGCGGAAATTCTCGGAGTCCAAGTAAATTCCCCGCTCGGATTTCCAGATTTCCCCCGGTAGTAAACAAAAATCCCAGAAATCCGCAAATTTGACGAATCTGCATTTCGCGTGCGTTTTTAATTTTCGAGCTCTCGAATTTTCCGTCGGAGAGGTTCGCTCGAAAGCCAGCCGAGGCGGCGGCAGAGGGGAGCTGCTCTTTTTTTGCTTTTGGGGAAGAATAATATTTTTGCGCGCGCCGCGAGAGCGACGCCGCGTTTTCAGTGTAAACAAGCGGGGCAGCAGCGCGAGTCTCGCCGTCGATAAACAGTCAATGAATCAGCTAATTGCGCACTTTGCGTCATCGGAAATACTACAATTGACCCTATTTTTAAAAATAGTATACCGCGGCGGGGGCATCGAAAATTCATCCTTCGAGAAGCTCGTTATTAAAGCTAATAAGCTCCACTCTATTATATTCTAAATAAATTTTTTCCTTATTTAATTCGATCGACGATTCACACCGGGAAAACCGCGTTCGTTCGTTTTAGAATTGCAGATGATAAAAAGCAGGCGCGTAAACGCCGCGCGACGGAAACCAATATTCTAGTAAACACAATCATTGACAAGCTCTCGCGTCAGTATATTATCTTCCAGATTTTTCGTCGCCGCGCTCGAACAAATCCACGGCCAACGTTACAGTCGCTTCTGCCTCCGCAATCGGGGGAGGCGGCGGGGGGGCATTTCTCAATTTCTCGGCAAACAACACTGTATACACTCGCCGCGCGGCAATTATTATTTTCCAGCGGAGCTCGTCCGCGCGCGGCGTCTTTCAGAGCGCGGCGGCGGCGCAGGCGCGCGACGAGCCACTTGAAAACCGGACGACGACGACGCGTCGGCCGTCACGTGGCCGAGAGTCGGAGAGCCGAGTGTATATATACGACATGTCGTGCGAAACTGCGCTCTCGGCCGTTGAGAGAAGCGTATGGAGCGGTTTTCCTGGGACGCCCGGCGCGCTTTCGGGATCGGTGGCTGGAGTTTGCCGGCTGGGAGGTGTCGTTGATGTATTAGTAGGTTCAAAGGGTATAATGACGGGTTTTTGGAAAGGTAATATACGAGTGTTTTAAATTTTTAATTGACTTGTCAAATTTATCGAGCAAGCAAGAAAGTAGATTGTAAATTTCAAAAAAAAAGTAGGTACTGCCATCGGAGAAAGTTTCAAAATTTATTAAGCGAACCGCGGGCAGGTTTCGTTTGCATTAACATTTGAAAACAATAATTTACGCAAGAATTTGCATGGCAATTTTTTTTATGATGTACGTACGGATTCGCCGCTACACTTTCCGGCAGGTGAGTTTATAAATTCAAAATGAATTTTCCGCGGTTTATTGCCGGAGATATACTCTTCCGAGCGAAATTAACCGGCGCTGAATGCATTACAATCGCAAAACAACAATATTTCAACGGCGCAAAAAAGAGCCCCATTACATAATCCTCGTAATGAAAACATCTCCGACTTTATAATTGCTGTTACACTTCGAGCTCTCCTCGTCATCCGCAGAGCGAGTCTTTATATAAACAAACGAGCAAAACACACGCAGCGCGCGACCGAAAGATAAAAAACCCAGACGGCAGACAGCCCCCGTCGAGTCGGGCTCCCCGAAACCGTCAATAAAAACCCGATAAATTAATCCGAACGACCAAGATTTAGACTAAACGACGTCGCAAAAGCAGACTGCAGTTCGTGGCCCTCTCTCGAGAAAGAGAGAGATGCACGATCGCGAAACGCGCCTCGTGCATGTAGGTGTCGCTATACATATACATATATATATATCACGTGTCGTCACGGCGGATCGCCGTATCGAATGACCGAGAGAGTCGAAGACGGAATAGAGGAGCGAGAGCGGAGGAGGGGAGGGGAGAGGGGTATCAATTTGTATGCAGCGAACGCTCCGAGCTCGTAATGCGCTGCAGCACTTTTCGAATGGTACTGTTAAGTAAAACAGTCGGCAATTTGCCTCCGCGTACGTGTGCGTGTGAGTGAGGAATTGTTTTCTCTTTGACTTTTATAGAGGCCGTTTTGTTGATCAATTTGCTTAATGTTACTTTTGTTCTTTGAAATTCGAGGGGATCCTTGTATCGTAGATACATCGAGGAAATGAGGTTGCGCGTTCGGGAAT
The DNA here is from genome assembly GCA_900474385.1 of Ormyrus pomaceus. NCBI lineage: Eukaryota > Metazoa > Arthropoda > Insecta > Hymenoptera > Ormyridae > Ormyrus > Ormyrus pomaceus. Next base: position 66,928 of record UCOM01000176.1, read on the forward strand.
AAAAAAAGAACTTATTGAGCAATGTTTATCCTTGATTCGAGAGAGAAACTGGGCAGAAAAGCTTTTTTACCGATTGTCGCGGTGTACGAGCGGTTTTATACATACATTTTAGATCGTTGCGTTCCGTCATTTTTACCTTTGGATTTAGCGCTGCCGCTGATTTCACTCGGTTTTTTTTTTGTTACCTTGCAGACGAAAAGAAAATCTGTATTGTTCTTGAAAAAGAAACGTGTGGCAAAAGTTTAAACTCGAGCTGCGTCATTTACGTTCTTTTAAGCCTATGATTTATGAAAAAAGTATTTTAAAATGAGTAACGCAGTCGGCTGAAATTTTCCATTATTATTATTTAGCACCAAATTGTTAAACACCTTTTTTTTCTTCCAAATGTAACGACAAAGATGGGTTGACGGGTAATTACATTTTAAATTTAAATGCGCAGTGCGCGAACAATCAACTTTTTTTTTTCCTTCACAAAATGTCCGAAAGCCTTATCTCCCTAATAACACGTAATTTGCACTAACGCCAAACCGCATAAAAAGCGAGGAATACACAAGATAAACACAACACGGTACAAACGTCCTTCAAACCCAAGAATTCCTTCGAAGCTCTTTTCTACCTTTTCGCGTTTAACACCGGCAAAACTAAAAATCCAACCCAACGCCACACCGGTATATAAACAAAAAAGCACAGCTGGCCGAGCGAAAAAAAGGCCGCGCGGGAACACGACTTTGTGCGGCCCGGGCGCCGCGTTACATTCGTCCGCGTTACGTGCGCCCGCTCGTTATTGCACTTTCGCGCAACGAGCGCGAGAGGCGCCTCTCTCGATTTGCGCGTGTGCACGAATAAAGAAGGCGTTCCCTCATGCAAATGAAAGTTTTTAATGCGTAAAACAGTTGCGCCGAGAGAGAGAGACTGTTTTTGTCGCGGCTCCGATTTATCGCAGCCGCGGAGAGAAAAAAAGCACACGCTGGGTGAAAGTCGCCGTCATTTTTCGTCGATTCGACGAATGGGGAGGCATTTTTCGGGGCGAATTTCGGAGATTGATGTTTGTTTGATTGGTGAGGATCGAGCGGCGAATGCTCGAGTGCTCGATTTATTTTTACGAAATGCAGTTTTAGATGTGCCAGGAATAGACGGGCCAATTTCGATATTTCCAAGTTGAATTTAATAATTATTGGTTTCCAGTTGTTTTAATTTTTTAGCCAAAAAAAGAACGTAGTTTTTGAGGAAGCTAAAGATACTCTTTAGATGAATGCGGGATGAATTCTAAAATAATTCATTTGCATAATAGAGTTTAAAATAAAGTCTAAGAGTTCATCAATTATCAGAGCACCACGTCTAACATTACACGCCAAAACGAGAATTTCAGCGATTAAAAAATTTTTAAAACCCGAAATCAGCATACGACCCTGGCGCAAAATTAACTAATATCGTCCAAGAAGGCAGAGTTTATTAATGGGAATGCAGGCACGTGCACAGTCGGCTGAAACTAGATAAATTTGTACCAGACGATGGAACGATTTAAAGACGGTGTCTCAAGGCCTGCAAGTACGTTCGAACGGACGTTTAGAGGGAGAAATGTGCGTCAATTATGTCACACTAAAAATATTCCGCCGCGGCGAAACGGCGCAGTCGAATGCTTTTAACAGTTCGTCTCTTTTTTTGCAAAGACACATTATACAATTTTTCCCAATGGCCATTCCGGTGGGGAAATTGACTCCTTTCGAATTTTCAAAACACACTCCGGACTCCGTTGCTACATTTTCGACTCTCCGTATAGTTTGCGGAGAGCTCCGCGGCTCTCTGTAAACACTGCTAATTAAAAATCAATACGCGCCTCTGCGAACTTGCGAAATTCCGCGGCACACAGTCACATCCACACACAGAACGCAACGATCACCCATAAGCATAAACAATTTCGTCACCTTTGTTGTAAAACGACGAGTTCCAGGTGTAAAGGTGCTCCCCGGCGGTCGCCGTTTCCGGCGGTGCAGTCCCGTAAGCTCGGAACATCTTACTCGGGGCCTCTTCTCGCAAAACGCGAATCCTAGTCGAAACGCACACCGAGTTTGTCACTTGTCAGCGGGGGGAGGGGAGGAGGAAGGGGGAGTGGGCGAGGGGGGTCAGTCCGCACTCACTGTTTACGCGCGTTTGGCTGCTCGTCGTCTGCTGCGAGGAAAAAATCGAAGGCGACGCGCCGGCGTTGCCGTTTCAGGTTAGTCGCCCTCGGATGAGGTTAGGTTACGTCACTACTACTGTGCTTCTACCAGTGTCGGCGCGCGCCGTCGTGCGTAACGACGCGATCCCCCGGTCGTTGTGTGCGTGTGTGTGCAGGAGGAAAAAAGCAGCAGCAGCAGCGGTGGCAGCGGTCGAGAACAGCGTCGTTTTCACTCTTGCGCCAGGATAAATGTCCGTTCCATCGAAGCACACAGCGGGCGGCGGCGGCGGCGAATCAGTGCAGCCACACCGGCACTTTCGGCTGCATCGCGCTCTCCTCGCTAAACTTGACACTGCACCGGCGGCGGCGGCGTCGGTGGCGAGCGACGGGAACTACGAGGCGGCAACCGGATCGCGGAATCGCGCCGCTGCCTGGCTCCCTGTCAGGGCTGACGAGCTTTACGCACCGAAGGCTGCGGAGCTCTCGTACCTGGGCACGTCCACCGCGTACACGTGCACTGCCATGCAGGCACTCAACTGTGTATGTATACGTAAATGTATACGTAGGTGTATTGCACTCTCCACCGAAGTCCCTCGCGCTCTCCTCGTGCTCTCCTGCCTGGATGCGGTCTCTCGCCAAGCTTTCGTACGTGTGTGCCTGCGTGCGCGGTGGGTGCGCGCGCGCGTGTGTGCGTGTTGTGTGTGTGTGTATGCTCGTGTACACACGGAGTGTCTGCTCGGCACGAGGCTCGGCTAAGGAATGGCCTGGCGCACAACTGAGCGGCGCGCTGCGATGGTCCCGGCGGCCCCCCGGGCGTGGGAGGAAGCAGGGAGGGGCGCCTCCCTCTCCCCTCGCCGCTCCGGGGAGGGGAGAGCGCGCCGTCCGTGTGTGTGCGTTTGTGTTTGCGCGCGCGGGACGCAGTGTGCTGGAGATATGCAGATTGTCGAGAGGGGACGAGACATGTGATAATAGAGAGATGAGGAGAGGAGCGTTATGGATGTGAGCGGTGGAGAAGCACGTAAAAATAGGAAGTGACGAGGCTGTGTGTGTGTGCGTCTGCTGCGCGAGATGACACGAGGATGACGAAGGTGACAGCCTATCGATTGTCCGTTTTGGAGTATGGGAGGAGAATAATTTCGAGGCGATACAGTTGCGGAATTATTGGGCGTTTGTTGTCATTGAAAACGACGGGAGGTGCGCGCGCGCGGGGGGGAATTGTTCGCCTTTCGAGTCGTTTAAGTGCGTAAAAATAGGAAACGACGATGCGGTCATCGTTTCCTATTTTTATGCGGGCAAAGGAGTCGGTGTGTGTACATCATGTGAAACCGACGTCAAAGCGGGAATGATGATCAAATATCGCTTATCTGATTTTGTTGCTGCTGCAACGGTGGCGATGAGTGATGCAAAGGCCTCGGCTTTAAACATTATCGCTGCCATCGCTGTTATTGAATGTAGACATATTTTGATTAGGCTTGAATTCGCAGCGCAAATAAGCTTTATAATTCGACGTACGGAACGAGTCGGAGTTGGCGAAAGCAAACAAAATCAAATGTTCTGTTTTAATCTAACGTTAAACTATTGCCTTTACGAATCAACAATATATTATTCAAAGCTGAATTTCCGCAAAACGTTGAGAAAATACGTCGAGCCGCGCGTGCAAACCCCAAGTCACATGTTCGAGCATACGTGTAATGCCGATAAGGAAATTCAAGTTTAACGAGTGCACAATTTTACGACACCTCGGAACAATAGCGCACCGCCTCGAAAAAGTCAAGCTCGCTGTATACCTCTGAAAAGAAAATCCCCCGACTGAAAGCGACCGTGAAATCACATCCAACGAAGGAACACACAGTGGAACTTGTTCCGAAGACGGCAGGTATAAAAGTATAATAATACGCGGCGCGAGGAAGGGAACGGAGACGCGAGGGGGTATATATAAGGCGCAAAAGGGAAAGCGAGAAGGACGTGGGGAGAGTCGCGCGTATACTTTAAGGACGAATGGGAAGATAGGACGAAGGGCAGGCTTGGAGATATCTACGCCGCATCTACTACATCTGGGTAAAAAGAGCGAGAACAGGGGAAAGACGGACACTCACACGGAAAATGCACGTGTGCACGAGACTGGGGGAAGAGCGACGTAGCTAAGGAACGGGGCGCCCCTCGCTTTAAATTTTTTTTTAATAACAGCAGCTTTTTTTAAGAGGTCTTTCGGAGTTTATTTGCGCGAGGCAGCTGAATGAAAGGGAAATCTTTGCAAATCATCTTTTCCGCTTAAAATGTCCGGTATTGAAAGTTGGAAAGTTGAACTATATATATGATGTAAGAAGTTTTTAAGTAAGAGAGGCAATTTCCGAACAAAAGCAGTCGTGTGCATGCAAATATGAACGCGAGATTAGAGTTTTTATTCGAACGGCTACTGCGTTCGAGAACTTTATTCAAACTCGACTGTAAAATTCTCTCTCTCTCTCTCCGCGTCGACTGTATATTTGCTTATTCCGTCCGTAATTCATTGCTCTCCTAAGGATTATCGGCTTTGCAGAAAGTTTATATAACGATTTGCATATTACACGTCGCCGTGCGGCGTTCGAGAAATTCCGATTAACTGGATCTTGGCTTCTATTTTCTTTTTTTTTGCGCCGCCGCTGTATCGTCGAATGACATTCGAATGAAGTCATAACTCGCGATTTATGAACGGTTTATTAATTTCTGATAGCGATTCGGAGAGTGCAGGAATCGAGACTAAGTATCGGTGGAAGTGACGTGCCTGCCGTGAATAATTTCACGGTTGTTTTTAAGCCGTTTATAGTGCGATTTGATCGAATGGGATATTTTGAGTGATTGATTGATCGACTAATTCTATGGTCTTGTTTACATTAGGGCTTTGGCTTTCATCGAACTTGAAAAAACAAAGTCAGATGTGACTAAGGTAAGAAATAATAATTTTACTCAAGATTCCAAGATGCTGAATTTTTAAGATTCTGGCTCTGCCATGATTGCCGAATTTTCATTCAGCGAAGCCTATAAAATTTGTACATTTTATTTATTAAGGACTAAAGTTGTTAAAAATTTACGTATTACACTTGTAGCCCTAACAACCCGACACTAAATAAACAAGAACTAATCATCAGAAGACACTATCAATCAAATTTCGAGCAACAATCCGCCCTCCCCCGATCCTTCGCTGCCGAAACCGCGGGGTGCAGCTCCGCTCGGCTTCTGCCCTGGAGCGGCGCGATATCGTTCGGTCGGCCGGCCGCGTGGGGTAAAACTCCGGTGAAGGCGAGGAGGCAAGAAGGAAAAAGGACGGAGAAGAGCAGCCGACTGTTACGCATGTGCGTGTAGAATCAATGCTCACCGAGAGGGAAAAAGAAAGGAGCAGCCAGAGCCCCGCTGCTGTTTCTCTCTCTCTCTCTCTCTCTCTCTCTCTCTCTCTCTCATGCACACACCGATGTATAAATGCACGAAGATTCTTGCTGTTTATCTTTTTCGAGCGTCGCCCTCCGTTTTTCCGGATGGGATTTGTTTAAACGTTGTTGCCGCTACTCTCTCGCGGGAGACGGCGAGTTTATATGTATCGGTTTGCCGATGGAAAGTTGGAAGTATTATAGGCAGAAAAATGGTATGTAAATTGTTGAGAGTTATTTTTTTTATAGTTGAAGGTAATTTGTAAGTTTTCTTTTAAAACTTGGGCTGGGATTGCAAGAAGAAGGTTATTTCTATTTCAGTTCGAACTTTCTATTTTAAGGCCAAGTTTTATTACCCGCTTTAGCATTGTATTTCTAAAAGAAAAAGCAGGTCTTAATTAAAAGCAAGGTGTATTTCTATGAAGACGAGATAAATTGACTAGACGCGAAACTTGGCTCGATCAAAGCCACTTTTTAACGCAAATCAAACCAAATCCAAAGAACCGCGAAACGACGTTAAAAATCCGCCAAAATTCGCCGTCGACTAATAACCGCACCGCCCAGTAAATCGATCCAAACAATTACTGCCTGCAAGAGCGACAAAAAAAAACCCACCAATGATTCACTCCGCGGGCAAAAAGCACACCGGCCGAGCATTTCAAGCTCGATATCCTCCGCGGCGCAGAAGAGCGGCAAAACGAAATAAAACGGGCCGAGGAAGCAGCGGCGGCGGCGACGACGACGAGACACAACGGGCCAGAAAAGGAGTCACGTCGGGAGAGGGGACGTATATATCGACGGCCTCACTTTTCCTTTATTCAAAAACGTGCCGGCACGTAGGTACATTTAAGCGCGAGAGAGTGATTTTTTTCTTCCTCGCCCCGGCGATTTGACCCTTTTAGGGCAGTTTCGTGCCCGGCGAGAGACGTGCAGCTTTTTTCTTGCAGTGGTCGGAGAAAGTGGCGAGGATCTTTATCGATTTCGCGATTCCTTTTTCCCTGAGTTATATATCAGCGCTGGATGCGCGAGGTGTGTTCGCGTGCCGAGGAAGCATGTTTTTCGGGGCGCAATATGTTGCGCGAGATTCGCAAATTTGAAGACGGCGTCGGGAGCAGGATAATAAAGGCGGAGGTGTGAAATGGAACGGCGTCTGGTTTTTACATATTGTTTCTTGGTATTAGAAAGCCGAGTGTTTCTCCGCGTGATGATATGTTCAAATATCGTCGAGACAGATATATTGCAAGACTAAGGTGTATTTAGTGTCCAAGGAGTGAATTATTGCGAGGCAACGTTTTTTCAAGAAACACTTCTGTGCAGCCAAAAAAGTATTTTGATGCGTATCAGTGCATCAACGTGAGTCAAGCCTGACTCATTGGGCCTATATAGATTTATACATAAAGAGTTCGGTAAAGAAAGCACGAGATAATAACATAAATTCAAACGGCTTAACCCGTCGCTCCGTGAAAACTCAATACACCCGAGAAAGTTATACGAGGCAAAAAATTCTCAATCCTAATTTCTATTTTCATTCGCAGAGAAGCGCGCGACTCCGAAATGATCCTCACCCGGCAAAGCGGAACGAGGAGTATATAGCGCTCCTCGGCGATGACTCAACCGTCGAGGCCTTCCTTTTCGGCGTGGGCAAATCGAGTTTGCCCAGGCCCCAAATCTAATAAGACTTCGTTCAATTCTTGAGAGAGAGAGAGAGCGGTGTTTGCGAGTCCGTCTAGGCCGTCGGGGAGCGATTCGACGCCCGAGAGAGAGAGAGAGAGAGAGAGTAAAATACGGCTTCGCCTTTCTCGCTCTCTTTCTTTCTTTCCTTCCTTCTTTTTGCGCGCCTCCTCTTTTGTTTCCTACCGTTCTCGCGCGGCGGAGCGCCCTTTTTTCTATTTCCCTGACGAGCTTTTTAAGGTGCCCGAGCTATATCGATTCGTCGTCGCCGAGATTAGAGAGAGAGGTGGTGTTTTTTTTCTTCCACCGCTTTTTGGGTCAGTGAACTCGCGGGGAGAGGCGGGATCGGTGCAGATGATGGAATGTTGCTGCGGAAAGTGAATTTTGTGCAGTACTGAAACTCGGGTGGAAAATAACATTGATTTTGGCGAATTTCGTATATGAACGGCTGTTGATCGGCTTGGAATAATTGACAGTTATATTTATCCCCTAATAAAAATTAATTTAATTTAATAATTTAAACCCCGTCAAGAAAAATCAGAGACAGATACGCTTTACAAGAAGCTCGTTAAGAGGTCGATTATTTTTAATAGAAGGGAATAAATATATATCTAGATGAACATAAGTAATCGCAGTAATTTGAGTCACTATTAACGGTTTCCTAATAGGTTAGATCGTCGATTAAATTCAACCTAGAAGTGCATCGGCGCTTTATGTCGAATCCAAGGCGCTTACATCTGGGCTTTTACAATTATCCCTTACGACACATTAAAAGTTATTTAAAAAGGATTTGCCCCGCGGAATAATAACCGCGTGTTTAAGGATTACCCAATTATCCTCGCGCTAAAGCGAGCCGTAAAATTAATAAAAGTTTGAACTTATCGGCGAAGATTGGAGTGGCAAAGATCGTGATACTTTAATTTTATATATTTCTTATAGGTATTGGTACGTTTTAATGGTAACGGCACGCTCGATTATTGCAGGTGTGATACATCGGTTTAGTTTAGAAAAAAAATGTTATTTTACGGTTCGACATTCAATTTAAGATCAAATATAATATTTATTACTTGGAAAAACATAAGCTTTCCTTGGTAAATTACTTCAAGGGGGATTTACACCCGTAAGTACGTCTCTTTAAAATTACCCGTAAAAAGCAAGATTGCTCCAACAATCTTTTCTCGTCATAGATTCATATCGACGTACTATAAATTTCCGATTAAATCAGCCAAGGATTATTTTCATCCTTCCGATGAAGAAATACGTCAATTTTACGATTTCCGACTTACTGCACTGAGAAACAAATTTCTTTAAATCAAAGAAAGCTTGATTGCGGGTAAGCGGTTAAATATTTTTTTGATTCAAAGAAAACATTCTTTAATTCAAAGAAATCCCTTTTCAATGGAAAGTAATTTTCTTTATTTAAATAAAATTTTCTTTTTTTAAAAAAACTTTCTTCTCATGAAAAAGGGCTTTCTTTGAATTAAAGAATAAGTTTTCTATGAATCAACAACATATTTAACCAATTGCCCGCAATGAAACTTTCCTTGATTTAAAGAAATGCATCGAGTAATTGCCCAAGATTTTCGCGTCTCCCGAAATCAGCTCGAGCCCGCCTGGCGCATTCTTCCAGCGACGCGGGCAAACCTCAGCGCGGCGCCTGCGCACGTAACCGTTTGTACAAACACACGTGCTCTCGCGAGTCGTCGCACACACACGAAACTGCGTAGTCGCGCCAATAGACGCAGGCACTAATAGTCGTGTTTTGCCGCACACAGCTTCGCGGCAACCCGATAATACACCGCCCAAGGCTGTCTGTGGAGGCTCGACTTTTCACTCGTTTTCACCTTGCATCCTACCTCCCTCCGCCGCCGGCGTCGGCCGAGCGTAATTCTTTCCAATCAGCACGTATTATACAATTCTCCGGACGAGGATCGGCGCCCGCGTTTTATTGTACCGGATAGATGCGCCCGTTCGGGTATATATACTGGTTCGCGGCTGTTTTTCCGCTCCGACGGAGAAACTTTTGCCTCTCGCGTTCGGTTGGGTTTTTAAGCGCGGCGCTCTCTTGGAAGCGGAGGAAAAGAGCTCGTTTTTAGCTTGTCGTTTGTACATTTCGAATGGAAAACCGATTTTGAGCGAGGAAGTAATTTAGTTTGGTGGAAAAAAATTTTAATTAACGAGGTAGAATTTTACATATTTTTTAATTCAGGATTTTTGAGATTGTAAAATTTTTAATTTGCACGCCCTTTTCCACTGTTTAACGCGTCAGACTGTCCGGAAGGCTGAATGTAGGTCACAAATTTTAATTGCAGCAGTTCTTTTTTCATACCGCATTTTCCATCTTTTTGCGTTTTTATTTAATTACGCTCAAAAGTTGGAATCATTAAATTTACCGCGATAATTAAAAGAAAGTACATCTGCTGAAAAATTTTATAGAGAAATTGCGAGATATTTCAAATTTTACTTTAACGTTCTGACGAGATTAAAATTGTTTTTCTCATAAATATCGCATAATTAGATCGGCGGGTATTAAATTCTAATAAAACGGCATAAATTAAGTATATTCGTTAGTGGACTTAATTTGACATAAAATTATAATCACCGCTGTTTCGTATGCTTTTTTATTAGGAAATCGGATTAAAAGTCAATTAGCGAAAATAACTCGGGTTAAAAATCGTAGCTGCTCTCTCGCCACTGGAGGATCGAATGAATTGGCAGCAATCTCCTTAATGCCGCGATTCTCTGACATTAATAAGAGTAAGGCGCAGAGATTTCCAGTTCTGAGCAATTAACGTCAAAATTAATTTCTGTAAAACGACTTACGAATTTATATCCCTGGAAGTATTAGCAACTCCATCATAATTAACTCGAATCTGTACGGAGTTAAGTCGGTTTCCTGTTTCTTGGCAAGATGCAAGATACATAATTGTTGGTTTTCTTTATACTTTCAATTATATTTCTGCTGCAAAACTACAATTAATATATTCCATGAGAATTCTGTGAAATAACATTACAAGTTATTACCGCACAGAAAATTACACACGCCGGAAACTTCATGAAATAAATCGCAAAATTTCCAAAATCCCTCCGCGTCACGGCCGCGCCTAAAAACGCCAATAAAAAAACCCAGCTCCCGAAAAACCGGGGGAATTTCGCGCGGAACGCGTCGCTATTCGCCCTCGACTCGCTTATCAAAAAGCGGCTCTCCGCTTCGGGAACGGCGTAATTCCTCCGGTCGCCGGCGAGATAATCGATTCAGCGGCGTTTTCGACGCCCCTCCCCCTCCCGCCCCGCTTCGCAAAAACGATAACGCGAGCTCGTAACTCAGCCGGGGCCTATATAGTATACAGTTCTGTGTGTGTGGGTGCGAGGCGAGAACGCGGAAAACGCCTCGGAGGCGCGATTAGCGCGCAAATTCGCTGGAAATTGCGCTGCTGCAGGTGCGGGAGTCGACGCTGCACGACGCTCCGGCGACGTCTTCTCTCTCGGCGGCTGGCCTTTTTTGCGGGAGTGGGGCTGTGTAATGATTTTACGGCGGTGGCCGACGAAGTTATTGTTTTAATGGGGAGGAGCGTTTCTGATGGAGGAATATTATATCGTGTCGGAAATATATAGAGCTTGAATTGCGTCTAAGTTGCGTTTTGTCTGTTTTCCTTGAATCAAAAGTTACTTTTTTATAAAAAGTGATTATCTTTTTTGTGTAATCGACTTGAATAAAGATTAATGTTAAACGAGAAATTTTCTCCTTTTTAAGTCAGTAATAATTGAAATTGTACTTGTTTGAGAGGGGTAATCACGACTTGATTTACATGCATGATATGACTTAATATCGACGGATAATCACAGTAGCGAATTACGTCTTAATTCTTCCGAGATAAAAGACATACTTTCAATTGAATCATGTGACAAACTCGTTGCTAAACCTGAAACCTTCCCAAATTGCATACTTTCACCGTAAAACCGATATTTTGCGCTCGCGATCCAATAAAGTTCAGCGGTCATTATTCTTCGGGCGTTAATTTCCACTCGAAACCCATTAAAAAAAAAGTCAGCTTTCTCCAAGCCGAGCAAACTTCCAAAACTCGTCGATGAACTCCTTTTAACCCGCAAAGAGCGGCAACGGCGGTGTCCCGATAATTACGTATTCCTCGGCTGCAGCGCCGAAAAACACAGCTCGGGCTTTGGACTGCTTCCAGGCTCGCGGTGTGGAAGAAGCGCCGCCTGACAATAAAAGGTATATATACGGAGTGCGGCCGCGTCGCGTGAATAAAGACGAAAGAGAGCCGAAGGAATCCCGGCGCAAACTTCTCCTGAATAAGCGTTTCGCGAGGCGCATTGTTAGCGGCCCGACTTCGTGCCTATGAATTATGGAAGAAAGTGGCCCGGGAGGGAAAAGGCTCCCGGGTGTGATATAAAGGTTAGTTCTTGCGCGACTTAAATCGGCTATTTACGAGGCTGTGCGTGAGTCTGCGAATTGTGACGCGCGCCGATGCGGATTCTTGGGCTGCTTCCATGCTCCGTGAATGGACGTATATGGGTGGATGTTTAGGAATCGAAGAAAGTTGCCAGGTAGAAGCTGCTAATGAATGGACTATTGTGCGCTCTGATCCGATTTATTTTACGTCGCGTGCAAGTTTTATTTGCGCTCTCGCTGCTGCCGGGTAATTCGACGTTATTTTAGATTGTGAAATTGTTTTCTGGTGGAAAAGGAGTGGAAAAGTCGATATTGATTTCAGAGAGCTGCAGCGGAATTTTCGTATAGCGATTTAATTCGACTTTTAGAGTTGGAAAGTCGACGTTTTTTTTTTTTTGTGTGTGAAACATTGGAAAAAGTTTGCGGAAAGAAATATTGCAGGTTGTTTTAGTAGGCTTGATTTACGATCGCAAAACGAATAAGCACGCATGTAAAAACCGTAATGCGAAATTGCTTGAAAGAGGAAAATAAATTTAAATTCCGAACTCGCTTGTAATTGTAATTAATGATTAAAATACCCAAAATTTCATACCTCCGCAGTTTTCTTCCCGCCTGCAAGCTATACACCGAAAACCCCAATTAACGCACCAGCAAATAATCAAAAAATCTTTAAATCCCGTCTTTTCAAAAACCCCAACTGCTATCTACCCCCCAAATCCTCGCGTATATCGATATCACCAAAAAAAACTCACCCCGCACCCCTTAATTACAACATCAGGCCGACAAGAAGCTCACCGATGCGTGTCCAAAATCCCGATTCACGCGAGCCCACGGCGGCCCCGGAAAAGCTTCGGGAGGGGCAGCTCCCGAAGAAAGTAACCCACCCCGGGTCGAAAGTAACGCGTGGCGAACGTCTGCAGGGGGATCCGAAACGGGCCAGATATCGGTGCGCGCACTCGAAATTATTGGTGAAAAAAAGGGGCAGGGGGGAAACCGGGGAAAAGCCGAGAGAGTCGACCCCCCCTCGGGTAAGTCGTGGGGTATCGATCTCCTCGCGTGCAGAAGCTCGGCGTAAGTCGGTGGAGTTCTCTCTTTTTTTTTTTTTTTTCGTTCGGGCGAAGAATGGCTGCAGCCTGGGAGAAAATTCAATTATTCGCGCGCCGCAGCTTCGATGCGATCTGGAACGCGGAGGATTAATTGATTTGGCTTCGAGGGAATTTCGAGAATTATTTTGCCGGCGAGGTTCTACAGTCGCTTTTAACGGGCGGAAAGTTTTTGTTGTTCGAATTGATGTTTGTTAGTTTACGGAAGGTTTAATTAACAGAATTGTTCGCGGAGACGAGTAAGGAATGATTTAGATTGTTCATATTTGTTTAAAGATTTTATAAGAATTACGCGTCAGCTACAAATTTTGAAAACCTGTTTTTTTCTGCATATACACGAAGCTATTCTACAAAATTTTTGTAATTTCAAGCGAAACAAGTTCGAGGGAAAGAAGTCGGCAAATTTAAACGAAACAAACTGGTTTCGAATTGATATGAATGCGAAGAAACTGTGTGCCTTTTACGAAGTTACAGTGTCGTGTAATGAATAAAAATGAAACTCGCCATCAAAACTTATTCATCATATGCAGGTAAATATTCAAGCGTCACTTCGTTTTGTTTCAAAATAACAACCGCCATTTTCCGACGGCTCATCTTTATTCCGTTTAAAAAAAATTTTAAAGAAATATAATATTCAGACGCGCATTGCACCTGCTTTTAAACACTGAAAAAAAAGCAACAAACGAGAAACGTTTACAAATCTAAAGTTTTCAGTAACGCTACAACGACGCATCGCGGCGGCATCTCGGAAAACAATTAAAACCGCGTTCTCTCCTCCATTTCCTCGGTCTCCCTCTCTGGCCGCCGCTTAAAAAAAATCGAGCATCATCGTCGCGCGCGCAAATCAGCCCAGGGTAAACATTCCCGAAGAGAGAGAGAGAGAGAGAGATAAAAGCCTCCGCGAGCCGCGTTTAAACGGCCGGCAAGGTTAACGGGCGACGCGCAATTATTAGCGCACGCACTTGCGACATGCGCTAGGCGCGCGCGCGCACTTTGACTCGCGCCGTGCAATATATATATATATCGCTGCGCGCGCGCGTGTACTCTGCCAGTGACGCGGTGCGTTGTAATGGCTCTCTTACGTAACGTAGGCACATGTGCGCGTCAGACGGACGAAAAATATAATGCCCCGAGACCGACGATGTGTCTGCCGGTGTAGCCGGTCTCCCAGGCGCGATCACGCGACGCGGAGAGAATCGTTTTTTCTCGAAGCTTTCAGGGGGATTTCTGTTTGAGTGGCTTCTGGTGAGGGGTTTTTCGGGCTTTGGGTTGCAGTTTTATTCTAAGTTGTATTGAACTTCGATCTGTTATATAAATTGAGTATATAAATAATTATTTCCGAATGTTTACTATAAAGGCGTATTTATGCGTTGATAATAATTTTGCTTTGATTGTACTACTTCGCAGAATAATCGTTTCGCTTTGAAAATCATCGAAAGTAATAGTTTGCCGGGTGATCTTTAGTTTTTATTTTTCCGCAAAAAAATCATTAAACTCCTACTAAACGCGTTTTTTTCATCGCGATCCCCACAACGTAATGACACACGCATTTATTACAAAAGCCGCATAACATCTTCGCCAATAAATCTCGCTTCCGAGGCTGAAAATTCAAACCCCAGTAGCCGAACTCGACAAAACGCACTAAACGACCGCGCAGCAACGCCGCCAGGAAAAAAAATGAGCAAGCATTCGAGAATAAAATAAAAGCCGAGGAAAAAACCGGCTATTATCGGCGCGCGCGGCGACGGCTTATCTGCCGAGGTGCCTCTGCGCGCCAAGTCGAACGAAATTCGCAGCGTGTACACGCGGCGCGAGCGAGGAAAAAGAAAAAAAAAACAAGAAATAAGGCCGAGCGAAGGAACACGTTATACAATGCTTGCATAAAATGTTCCATTGTTAATTGCCGCGCCGAAAGCAGGTTTTTATATTCCCCGCGAAGCCGAGAGGAGTGACCGTCGATATCTTCGTATAAGCTGTTACGATTGCGTCTCTGCCGGAGCTGAAAATAAATGCGACTGGCTTGCCTTTTTCCTCGAATTCCGGGTGTACAGAACGCTTTGAACGTTATACGTATTTTTAGTGGCGATTTTTCGCACAAGACGGCTGTAAATTTATATGTATAAAAATGCGTTACAGTCAAAAACACAAGGATAAGCACGCCAATTTTAATTTTCCAACAACCTCTGAACTCGTATCGTTCCTCCGCAGCCATTTCCCGATCCTCCTCGACGAAAAAGCAGCCGACAAAAGCCCCTCGCGCGTCGCGCGACGAACCAGAAGCTCCGCGCTCCAGCTCGCGAATTCCGAGCCGCGTATCAGCGGGCGTCCGGCCTCGGTTAATCGCGCCTCTCCGCCGCGCAGGCCGACGATCACACACCCGCGCGATTTCCAAAGCAGCGCGCGCGTAAAAGCCCGCTCTCCGGTTTATCCGCAAAAAGCGCGCGGCGGATATCTCTCGCCGAAGCCTTTCTATTGTCATATTAATTATGTAACGCTCGTCGGTGCGCGCGAGCGAGCTCGAGCTCGAGGCCTTGACAGAAATCCGTCCCGTTACCTTGCCTGGCCGCGCGATAAGCGCCTTTTGCTGCACCGAGGCGAGAGTCGGCGAGGAGAGGAGCGCGCACCTATTAATAAACGCTGCACCGACCCATTTATATATATATATATATATATATATTTTGCCCCGAGAGAAGAGAGGGTTGCGTAATGAGAGCCGCGGCGCGGCGAGTCGATTCTTCGACGAGAGGACGGATGGGGAGGCGTGTATACCGGCGAAGGGGAACTCTATGATACCGGTTGAGTGTTTTTTTTCTTTCAATTTTTAGGCGGGAATGAGATTTTGGTTCTACTTTTTAGTTTCGTTTTAGTCGAAATTACGGGGATGAATTATTTTTGGAGTTTTTGGGAGAGCTGTGAGTTGCTGCAAATTAATATCTATTTTGAATATAGTTACCGTGAAATTTTGCTCTGTTTAATCCGGCAAATACGAAAAAGCAGAAAATCACTGTATTCCAGAGTTCTGAACAACTAATCCCGTCTCGAGAGTCAAACAAGCAGCGCTTTTCATTACTGCATTCAAACCGGTCGATGAGTTTACTACTATAAGTACCATTCAATGGCAGTCCTCTGTAATTTCAGCTTTTCTCGTTCGCTCTTTTTCCGGATAAAGTTGAAAATTTCATCACTTTCCTTTATCGGACGTCAATATAGCAGCAATTATAAATCTTACCGAACTCCCGAGACAAACTTCCCCAACGGGCTCCCGTATAAAATTATTCTTTCGTTCAGACTTCACTTTGGTTTTAAAAGCTCGCGATATCGCGAAAGTTTCGAACTGCAAAGGGAAAGAAAAAAGAGTGCCAACCATAAATCTCGGCGGACTAAAATATCTGCCACAATTACGGCGCCGCGCGGAACTGCTGCGTGTCCCTTTTTCCGTCGACGCGGCGAAATCCCCATTTAAATCCGTTATCAATTCGCGCGAACCATAAACCATAAATGCGATCGAGGGCTCTGCGTGCACACCAGGGATTAAAATCGCGCGTTTCGTCGAACACTTGGCGCCACTCGTACTTCTTGTTTACTATTTCCGTCAATGGGACGCTGCCGCGATTTAGCGAATCTTCCTCTTTTTTTGCGGAGAAAATCATGATTTTTTATTGCATTTTATTCAATTCGGTTGTCGTTTCCTGCAAAACGTTTCGAGAAACTATATAAGCTGATTTAACGTTAATAAAAGCTCCGTCGATCACCGATCGTTACCGTCTTGCATAACTTTTTTGCTAAATTTATTCCTAACCTTTGCTTGCGTAACCGAAGAATCGCCGTGGAAAATAATATTCTGTTGTTGTGATGTTAAAAGCATTATATAATTATATGCACAAACCACTCACCAATAAATTTAACTCGGCAATAACAGTACGATATTTACATACCTGAAACATACAATAAAACTTGGCATAAGTAAGTGATCATTACGAAGATTTAATTAATTAGAATAAATAAATGTTAAAATCTCGGATGCATCGATCGGACAATAAAACTTGTAACTTTCAAACGGAATCAATTCTCTGAAAATTGAACAGCGCATAATGCAACAAAACTTTCTATTCTCCACCAGGCGACTGTACAACTCCACCGTTCTTCGACTTGGAAAAGTTAAAGTCTCAATCAAACGCACCTTTCCCGCGGCGATCGCCGCCAGTCCGCCGGAAACAGTAATTTCTCACCCTCGCCCTTAGCCTCGGACACGTCGAGCCATATGACGCGACTCTTTTTCATCGGCCTCGGAGCGCTTTAAAAAAAAAAAAGGTATAGGAGCAAAAAAAAAGTGGGACGCGGCGATCGTCGAAGGGTGATGGCCGGCACGCGATAACAATATATCGATCATTTCGGGCGTCGTCGCCGCCGCCGCCGCCGCGCCGAGAGAAGGAAAAAGGTGAGCCGAGACGAAAGGCGGAAGGGTTCGCTGAATAAACATTCGGCCGCCGATGGAGTTCGGATGGGACTTTTGGCTCCTCCTCTGACGGATGAGTTTTCGAGGAGTTTTGATTATTGGATTTGCGGGGCTGCGCTTCGAAGTTTCAATTTTGTTAGTGATTTAAATAAACTTGAAATGGAAGAAGGGAATTGTCAGTATTTATATAGTTACTGGACGTTTTTTTGCGTCTTCGTAATTTACCAATCAGACATTAATAAATAATAATAAATTCGAACAACAAAGCGTTTCAAGCGCCCGGAGACGTTCCGGAATTACGAGCGTAAAAAAAAGCACCTAGCCGCTCGCACACACGATATACCAGCCGCGCGGAAAAAAAGGTACACACGCGGGCTTACATAATGGGGACAGGCGAGCGAGCGAGCGTATGTGCGATCGCTTAATCGGCGCGCTAAAGGATTTATAGGCCGTCGCGCGCGCGGAAAACGTGCCGCGGAGCGAACCCTTTCGGCTCGGGAAAATGCGTCCCGCCCGCTTTTTTTTTTTTTTTTTTTTTTTTAAGGCACGCGTCCGAAGCGACGAGATAAGCGGCTCTCACTCTCTCGCTCTCGTTATTTATAGCCGCCGCGGCGGTCGAAACCCCTTTTTTTTCGATATTTATTGAACTGAGCGAGAGAGGAAGGGCGGGGAGTCGATTTTTTCGTGAAAAGCCGTGTGAAAATCGACAATTGATGTTTTCCTTTCTTTTTTACCCTGCACGATTGAGCCGTTGATACGCTTCAGAGTGCCTGCAACGTTCATTATAGGGGTTGATCATTTTTCCGGATCCCCTTCTATGACCGGGTTTCGTAACTTTAAATCGGTAATTTAGGTGTTATATTTGAAATAGAACTTTTTTGCTTGTTCGAAGGGGGAACCAGAAACGTTTTGTGCGCTACTTTTTGCTTCTTAAAAAAAAACAAGAAGATTAAACATTATACACTGAGAAAAAAAATTCTTGAAAGCTCAAAGAAAGCTTCATTGCAGGCAATGGGTCAAATATTTTTTTGATACAAAGAAAGCATTCTTTAATTCAAAGAAGTCCCTTTTTAATAGGAAGAAAGTTTCTTTAAAAAAAGAAAATTTTAGTTAAAAAAAGAAAATTTCTTTCCATTAAAAAGGGGTTTCTTTGAATTAAAGAACGTTTTCTTTGAATCAAATAAATATTTAACCGATTTTCATCGAACGTGGTATGTATTTAATACTAAAACCTCCTCTCAGCACTCAATTTAATATCGGCTTTACCGAATAATCGAAATCGTAAATATTCAATCAGCCCTCTCAAAGCCCCCGCCAATGAATACATCGACGTAACCAAGCGGCACACTTTTCAAATCGAACTAGTCTCTCGATTGACAGGCGACACACTGCCGCGGAATGAAAAGGATCTTGGCCCCGCCGCGCGCACAATGTCTCAATTTTTTTCGGGGGGGGGCTCTCTTACCTACTCGCAGCCACGCGCCAGCACACGCACCGCCGCGCGCCCCCCTCCGCGATCGCGCGGCACAATGGAAAACTGGCTCAATGAGAAAATGATTGAAAAGCAGGGCCCCGCCGCGCGGTGTAAAGCCCCGCTATTTTAAAGCGATTATTCGATTTTTGCGCGGCACAATGCTCTCAAGTGCCATGAGAAATCCGACGGGCGGAGAATCGATCGGTGACACTGCCAATCTGTAACTGCTGTACACATGGAAATCGTGCCTGGCGGGGGGGCTGCGCGCCCTGCCGGAGGGAGATAGCATTAGCGGTATTGGATAAGCAACAAATGTATACCCCGTCGGCCGGGGAACTATTCAGGGGTTGAAGTGGGTAGTTTTCGTCGGTGTTATTTTTAGGTATTTCGGATGGAGTATCGGATGCGGTGGAAGGGTAGATATTTAAATATAACCTTTACTCGGAAGATTCTATTTATCCAACCCCTTGTATCGAAGACTCTGAAAAATTCAGCCCGAATAAGCAAGCAAACTTTCTACTCAATTCGGGTAAAAAGGCTGGAGAGAGAGAGAGAGAGAGCATAAAAATGCTCTCGGTCCATCTCCATCCGCTGCATATTTGATACCCCTTTCGGGCTCGAACTTTCCCCGCTTAAATAACCCATAAACGCTGCTCAGTACACGTGGAAAAACAGAGAGAACAGGGACAGAAGCGTATATCGTCGAGGCCAATGCACCCGAAAGCCCGAAGAGGGCAAGAAATATAAGGCGATCGAGCAATCCCCCCCCCGCGGCGCAGACACACGGAAATGACGCAGCTGATGGATCCCGTCTCCCGGGGGATGGACCTGGAGATTGATGAAGCGTCGTCGTCCCCTTTCCTCCCGCCTGACCTCCGCCTGTATACTTCGAGAATCGGCCGGAAGTTGCAAATCTCGTCTCTTGCTTATCGAACTTTCATTTTTCCGCGCGCAAAGCTCCATCCGCATTCAATCATTCCTCTCTGTTTATATTCCGCTCCGAGTTTCTTCTGTTCCTCGGGCCATTGTTATAACTGATGGACGCTCTTGGGAGAAGAATTGGGTATCGCGAGATTTTTCATGACTCACGACTTTACCGGGATAACTGGACCGTGAGCTTGTGATTATTCTAGGAGCTTCCTTTGTTGGGAGGATGACTTACTTCTTGAATTAGCCGAGAATTGTGTAATAACCCTTCGCGGCGGCGCTATTATTTAACCTACATTCTTCTGCTGATATTATTTTCTGTATCATCTTTTTCTACATTTTTTGCTATGAAAGCTCGTCGGTAAATAAAGTTTTTTTTTTGGTATGCCTACATTCTTTATATAAACAACAAAGATTAGAGCAAAGATTATCAAAGACGCAGAGGTAGCTTTGGGTTCTTATCGTCGATACATTTTTTTGGTCGACTAGATATTGAAGAATGATTGTTGGAATACATGCCAAAGGAGAGTCGATCTAAGTTAATCAGGAAGATAAAAAGTATAAGCACAATGCCTGTCCGAGCTGCTCTGCGCGTAAAATGCAAATTAACGAGGTCAGAAATAGTCGGTTTATTTTAAGTTAAATTGTATTGATTAATTAACCGCAACCTGGGAATGTAGCCTGGGCAATTCAGTCTTTTTGCCAATCGTAAAACTTTAACAACATATTCATCCCGCGGAGAATAATTGTCAATAAAAATTTTACGATACAATTTCGAATGAAACGAATTGAAACAAAAAGAGAGACAGACAGCAACAACCTTTCCATTTCGCGGGAAATAATTGAGCCTCCCCGGAGGACAAGAAAGGACAATTAAAAGCAAATCCTCGACTGATTGCTCCTCGTAAATGTGCCCAAGATACGAGCTTAAGTCCGCTAATTATCTCCGAACCCAGATAAGTCAGGCTAAGGGAGATTGATAAGCAGATAAAAAGCAACGCGGGGAGAGAGTGAAAGTAAAAAGGCAAAAGTACCCGGGCGGTTATGCGGTCCATTATTTCGAAATTTATTGACCGGCCACGAAGGATTTGGATTTATTATGTGTTTTTAAGAGTTGGGTCGTAAGGTTGAGGTACGAGATTCAAAGCTGTAAATCTAATGGATAAATTTTTAAGCATCACTGATACTTTTAGTGCAGATTTATAGAAGGGTTTTTGGCCATACCATTTATTCCATAACCGACTATAAATTTTCGTCGAATGGGACATTAAACATTATAAATGATTATTAAAGATTTTAATCTGGCCTTTATACTTTTTAGAATCGAGTACTTTTTTGCGACTAATTTTTAAAGGATAATATTTATGAGAATTGCCTTTTTACATATTTAAATTGAGAACTTGGGCGCAAAATCAAAATGCAAATTGAGCGATTCAACTTTCGCCGTACTACTTAAACTTTTAAGCTTTTAACTAAGGCACCGCGCGAAACTTTCAACGAGCAATAAACAACTTTCGATCTTTCACTTAGTCGCCGATTATTGCAACAACTTGACCGACTACAATAATTTCTTAGACTCGCGCCGACTGCCCTGCTAATTCGCCATTCCACTATACAATGGCGAATTCCCCGAAACGCCCCGGTATAAAACTCCCCCGACAGCCTAAATAAGTCGTAGGAAATCGATTCTAAAACTCGACCGGCGTAAAAGAGCGCACGAAAATTCCTCGGCGAAATTACCGCGGAAGATCCGCAGAATAAAGAAAAGCCCGCGCGCGGGGAAGTTCGCTCGCTCGTATTCCGATCGAAATTCGCCTTTAACGACCGTAGCGAAGGCGATCATGCAGTGTCGTCCGCTCATTTATTGCCGGTGTTTGCACGTGAAGCGGACGAGAGAGAGAGAGACGAAGGGGGGAAGGGGGGAATTAATTTTAAGGCCGTGTTCCGGAGGAGCGGAGAATCGAATCGAAAGCGCGGAGGGTGAGAGAGAAAGCTCCTCGACGTGTTTCGGCGCGCGTCATTTGCTTTAAAGACCGACGAGGCGAGGAGGCGGAGGATGATCGCAGGCTCCCTTCCCGGCTCTTCTCCTTCCTTCGGGCTTAAGGATCTATGGGTTTAGCGGTACAGTCCGACTTGAAAGGTGACGTAATGCTACTTGGGTAAGAGTCTTGTGTTCCGAGCGACGATACGCCCTTCGCGTTGGGTTATTCAGAGTCTTTAGATAACGTTTCTTTTTAATAAATGAAACAAACACGAGGCAAAATTTTTTGCTTACAAATATTTCACCACGCTTTGATACGGATCAAGGACGGAAAACAGAGAGAGAGAGAATTTTTGTCCCAGCTGTACGTATAATGGTGATGTAAGAAAAAGTCGATCCCTGTACAGGGAGGGAGAAAACCCTATGTTTTTCATTATGGATATGAGTTCTTTCTATTAAGGATGATTTAAATTCTAACGGCTTTAAGGATTTTATACTCTCCTCTCTCGCGATTGAAGCCCCGCTCGACTCCGAGAGTTTCAATAGCGGGCTTTTTGCATATACTTTCGTCGTCCGAACGATGACGCTGACGGGGAATTAAGCGCGGATCCTTTGAATGCGCGAGAAGAATAAGTTACGCGAAAATTATTCGGGCCCGCGAGGAAAATCAATTTGGGCTCTAGAGGGATTTCCAGTTAACGCGGGAGAATATAGTTTTGCGCGGTCATTAAATGATATAATTGAATCCTGCATAATTCTCGCTGGGAAGATTGCGGGCATTAAAGTTATTCAACTTTGTCAAGCCAACCAATTTTGCTTTTACTTATATTATATAGAGTTCCAAAATTCGTCTCTTCGCTGACACAAAAAATTTTCCGAAGTTTTTAGGAACTACAGCAAAACTTGCCAACTGCACTGCATTATATTTTTCTAATCTCGTTCAGCAGCGAGCAGAGCGGGATCGCGAGACAAAAACGCCCGAGTAAGAAATCAGAGTCCGAGCTTAGTTTCCTGCGCCGCGTCCCAAGAAGAATTCAGCGCTCGGTAAAAAGGGGTGAAAGGAAAGAAGAGCAATTGGCGAGATATACGTAGATGGATCCGCGGGTCTGGGGAAAAATACAATTACGAGAGAGAGAGAGAGAGACGGCGGAGAGGCAATTCCGATGGCTCGGGAGCAAAAACTTCCGAGCGACGTGGCGGAGAGGAGCAGCGGCTGCGGCGATCGGGAGAGGAAGTCGCCAGATGAGCCGCGGAAACTCCGTCGAGATTAAAGAAGAAAAAAAAAAAAAAAAAGAGGAATCAGCTGCGCGCAGCCCGAGTCGCGGCGAAAGGCGTTGAGAATGTGATAATTTGATGGTTAAGCGCGGCGGGAATGCCTTTATTGCCTTTTTGCTAGTTTGCATCCATTTGATGGGAGGAAGTTGATAATGAATAAAAATTCGGCGGTAATGAGGTTCTTGCGAATTTTCACCTTTTTTCAATTGCGCGCGAAGGGAAAAACTTGTAATTAAGGTCGCGCCTTTTTTCGCGATGGGTTATATAATTCAAAGTGGACAAAAAGTTTATTAAAAGTCAGCTCAGTTTTTTTAATTCGACGTCGAATAATTCTGCTGGACGATTGCATCAACGATCGCAGAGCTCTCAATTCAGAACCTCAATCCGAAGCACAATCGATCACCTTCGGCGAAAAAAGCCCAACGAACACGAAGCGATACAAGCATTCAGTTAAATCAGCAAATTAACCCATTGATCTCGTCAGCTTTCAAACCCTCCAGGCCACACAGCCAATTTCGCAATAATCAGCGCGATCGTTTACGGCGTGAAAAGAATCCCCCCGCCGCAAATTAATTTATCCATCGTACACACACGTCGGTTCTTCCGAGGAGGACAAAAAAGCAGAAGAGAGACAGAGAGAGGGAGAGAATGAATTCCCGTAGAAAGGATTCGCGCACAAAAGCTCGTCGCCCGGCGGAGTCCGTAATTGGAGTGTAATTGACGAAAAAAGGGGGCGGAGAGAGAGAGAGAGAGATGCAGCGCCTCGCTCCGGATCGCTTAGACTCTCGCGGTTCACAGTCGAGCGACCGCCGAGGCAGAGCCAGCAGACCAGAAGCTCTAATGCGGCTGCGCTCGCGAGATGTCGCGGGGATGAGCTTTTTCTCTCTCCGCGCGCGATGCATTGTGTGTTCCTCTGTTAACGGGTGAAGCTTCGTTTGGAATTTCTTTTTTGCGAGGGGCGGCGAGTGGTGTTTGGGGTACGAAATCATTTGCTCGGGGGCTAATTGTGCTTTTGTGACTTCGTTATCTTTTGACGTGGTGGGAATTATTGAATTTCGAGGAATACGAGACATTTTTTAGGCGTTGTTTTGCGATAGTTTTTTTTTAATGTTCTTTCAAGTTGAGGAAATTGAAAGGTAAAGTGTTCGAAGCGAATATTTTCGAAATTATTTAAGGAAACGTCCAGGAAATTTATTACGGTTACAATTATGGTCTCGATGTAACAGTCACTTACGAAAATCTGGGTGAAAAAAAAACAAAAACAGGTATGCGAGTGAAGGTCTCGGATAATTGAACCAACCGCTACTTCACATTGAACTTGAAAGACTTTGTAAGACTTTTTTGTGAAACCGTTAAGCGGCTTTTACCGATTATTTATTGATTTCTTATCGCAGCGTTCACTTTTTCAGTTCAAGTTTGTGTAAATTTTTATGTTTTTTTTTAACGAAATTCGTCGTTTTAAGCGGAGAGAACTTTCAATTTAAAGGCAATAAAAATTAATAATAAATCCACAGGCATCCGCCATAATTCAGAAAGCCTCTCGGCTTAATCTTGATAATAATTGAATTTCTTCGAGGGTTTTAATGCAGTTATAATGGTTATAATAATAGAGCAATCAGGCTCTTTATTTGATAGTTGGATGGGGTAAAAAATTTTGTGATAAATGTGGCTATAAATCACCGGGCATTAGATAAAAGGCATCATGTAAGAACCAGAAAAAGCTTCCGGAGATGCTCAAGGGAGAATATAATGGAGCTCATTTACCCGCAATCTGACTTTCTTCGTGTAAATCTCGAAGATGTTTTCACATTGATAAAATTTATGTAAAAAAGGAGGCATTCATATTAATTTACAATTCAGATTACTTGATTACTTTGAAAGTACCTTCTCTCATTGAATGTTATCGCGAAATATTTTTGCAGATGTCTTTTATATATTCACTCGGAAAAGAGAATTTTTATAGCATAATCAACGATCCTTTTTACAAACAGGAAGTAATTCATTTTCCCATACTTAAAAGAGTGATATTTTCATCAGCAATCGACTGATTCTTATGAAAAAAATCTCTGCTCCTATAAAAAATACCCATAAACAAATTCTTAACAATTAAAATTCCATCTCGAATAAAACCTGCAAACCTCCTCAACCATCCTTGAAAAACTCCCACCAAAACCCAAAGCAAAAACCCTCCACGTAGCGAACCAAAACCAGCCTAGCGACAGATCGATTATGCGCCGCTCGGGGAAAGTGTACTAAGGCGTCCTCGCGCCGCGCGTAATGGCGATCGTTTACGATACTCGCGATAATTGGCGCTAAGTCGCGCCCGCGCACCATTACGACGGCGCGGAGACGACGGGCCGAGATAGAGAGATCCGAGTGCACCGCGCGCCGAGGTGCACTTTGGCTGCGCGCGCGCAAAACGTAGTCGCGCTCTCAAAAATTGCGCCGCGCGGCTAATCGGTCTCTCCGACGCGTTTACGGTGTGTTGCGCCGCGGCTGCGATTTGCCAGAGTGTATACCTTTCTGGTGGTAATTGGCTGCGGGTCAGGTGGGAGAGTGGACGATTTGAGGGGAGTTTTAGTACTGAGAATTGTTTGAAATTGTATAAACGAAATATGAGAGTAATGCGATTATTGAATTGAATGGAAGCATTTGTTGATTTTTATTTTTAAACAAATACTTTGAATGTCGATAAGCAATAAGTTTTGTAAAAGAATTGTAATGATAAAAATTTGAATTTCTATTAGAAATTTGAATTCAAAATCGTGTATGCTTTATCTACATCAAGATATGAATGTTGTTACCTTTTGTTAACAATATTTTATTTTGAAAATTTCTTTTACTTTTTACGAACGTTTTAATGAATTATTTTGATTGACTCACTGATAAAACGATAGATCTCGGGAAAATGAGGTTGATTGATTTGTACATACCTGAAACAAAAATTGAAATAATCATATAGAAATAGTAAAAAATAAACAATTGTTAAATGACAATAAATTTTCTGATTAAAAATATAACCGAAATGTAAAATTATTGCTTTGCAACGTGATTTTTTACGTTAATATGTATTTTTGTTAACTGTGTAGCTTCTATAAAGAGGGCCATAAAAATAAACACAGTTAAAACATCGAATAATTTGTCTTTGGGCAGTTAGAAAATTAGATTTTCATTATAACTACATAAAAACAATTGCTATTAAACTAAAAATTGCTAAAAACTGCAAGAAGATCAGATCTCATCGAAATTTACATAAATTTTCCCCAACTCACCCGAAATTGAACCGCAATAATCTCCAAAAAAAAAATCCCTCGCCTCGCAAATTGTTTCTCAAAAAGAAAAAGGAGCCCGAGAACAGTCAGCCAAGGTCCCCGAAAATCGTATTCTCATTACCCCCGGCGGGGGATCACCTCGAGAAAACGAGATTCGTCCCGCGCGACGACGACGACGACGACGAGCTCAAACGAGAAAGTAAAGCTCGCGCGCGAAATTGAATCTCCTCGTGGATTCTGATTTCGAGGCGACGACAGATGCGCGAGTCTGTCGTTAGGCGGCGGTTTCCTCTCTCTCTCTTTCTCTCTCTCGGGGAGCTATTTTCTCGGGCAATATACAGAGCCGGGAGCTGCTTGCGATGAAAGATAGTGAGCGATTTCGATTTTATTGGAAATCCCTTTATTTCGCAGGTTCAGGAGTTTCAATTGGGCGTTTCTTCCGCGCGATAGATATGTGAAATAGAAGGTTAAAAAATTACCGATAATTGATTCTTATTTTTATACATTTATATAAAAAAAATTGTGATTTAATTTTTTTAATACCGAAAGGTAGTATTAATCGATAAAACTTTCGGAAATCAGCAGGGACCGCATACGAGGCGTGCAAAAGTTAATCAGCGAACGAGATAATTAATCGTCGAAGCGCACGATTTCGGTACGCGGCGAAAGCTGGTGTACGTCTCTCGGCGGAGTCGCGAGACGCCGTTAAACCAGTGCTGTTCTCGGGAAAACGAAAACGCGCCGCGACGGGATAAGTGATTTTGGATTAATCGAATCGTGACGGAGAATTTGCCTGCTTTTTAATCGGTTAATTCGCGGACACTTTGGAGTCTTGTTAAAGCGTACCTAAACTGGGTAATAAATTAGTCAGCCGCGGACTTTTAAGCATTTAATCGGCAAATTCTTCGTCGGAGTTTACAAGTTTTGCGTGGACAATTATACAGTGTAGATCTGCATTTCAGGACTTGGATAAACGCAAACAATGTAAAGAGGTTATACGAGTTCTGTAGCGTAAACTTTTTTCTCGGATCAATAAAATCTCAATTTAAACAACAATACATTCGCCGTACTCAAAGCTCGTCTTGGCAAAGTCTCGCTCTTTAAAAAAAAAAAAAAAAAATCGACTTCGCAAGCCACCTCCGCTCGTCGCTCCGGAGCGCAACAGCACAGCAAAAGAAACACCGCGTCAAGGTGCAAATCGAGTTAATTAGAAAAGGCTAAAGGGACGAAGCAGAGAGAGAGAGAGAGAGAGAGAAAAGGGGGGTGGAGAAGGGAGGGAGAGAATGCTTATTAATTTCCATAATGAATCGGATGCGACGCAATCGAGCGGGTAATCGGACGATTAAGTGCCAATTAATTGGGCCGATTTACCGGTGGCGCTCGGCGCCACCTTTTCCTCCCCCCTCCCCTCGCGCGAACCCCTTCCCCTGCCCCGACGTCTAACGCTTCCTTTGTTCCCTTCTCCCCTTCGTTTTTGCCTCGACGCTGCTGCTGCTGCTACCTTTTTTTCGACGGCGTTTATAAGCACCTGAGAGCTGAAGGCGGCGCCGATCGGAGCTTTCGCGTTAAATATTCATTACGGGTTTTCAAAGCTGCAGTGCGCGGGGGGTTGGAGGGGGGCGCTGCTCGCCGAGGAGAATGATTTGGCACTTTCGAAAGCCTTTCGAGTAATTTTGTAAGTAAGCTCGAGAGAGAGCCCCGGTGAGGATATAAATTCTAGTCGGCGATTCGCGCGAAGCTCGTTCAAACGTTTCGCGCTCTTTATCCGCGACTTCCAACCGGTTACCGGCCATTAAACGACTGTTCAAACGCCCGGCAGGTAATTAAACAATCGCCCGAGAGTCGTCGAGAAAATCGCCGAAACGTCGAGCAAAACATAAACTGTCGTCTCCCCCGGCTCGAGTCGGTGTGGCACGAACGAAAAAAGGAAGGTTGCGAAACTCGACGAGAAGGCAGCCGCGGCGACGGTCGTTGCCTTCTCTCTCTCTCTTTCTCTCCTCTCTTTTTGTCCATTAGATCTGCGGTCGCCGCGACTGATAACGAAAGAAATCCTGCGGTTTCGTTTCGCGTATCGCGAAACTCTCGCGACGGGGCTTTCGCCTTCTGACTCCTCTCTCTCTCTCTCCGTCGGTCATTATTATTAGCGTCGCGGTCGCAGAAAACGCGGCAATTTCCCTATTGATCATCGGCGTCGTCAGCGAATGGCCAATAAAACTGCGCGCGCGCGCGCGCAGAGTCGCGCCTTCCATTAAAATCTTTAATTAATCCCTCGATCAAGTGGACGGACGGCAGAGGCGCACAATGTTGCGCGCGCGCGGATGCGCGCGGCGTTACGTAAAGCTTTCTAGGAAATTCTTGGGCGAAACGGCGCGCGTCGCGCGGAATGATTTTTAATCGTTAGAGGCGCTGATGAAAGCGCGCGCGGCCGAGCTGCGTTCGTTTGTGACGCTGATAAATTTTTTGACGTTTGTCGCAGAGAGGGGATATATGTTATTGCGCAATTTTTGAGGTTTGTGGACATCGAGGGAATATCGAACTTTCGGTTTTGAGGAGACGCTTTCGCGTCTCTTTTATTCGATTGCTCAAGCCGTTCGAACGCTTTGCGCAACTGAAAAACGGCCCCATTGTTACGGGGAAACTAATCTGAAAGACAAAGTGTAATTTGAGAAAAATTATCTTGGGAAAAAAGGAAGTTTTTTTCAGAGGGATTATACTGTTTTTTGATTTAAAACAATATTTCTGTCGAGGAAATTAGGTATACTTAAGGTCATAATTATTTTCAAATTGCCAACTTCGCTCGAAACTCTACACCAACTTTAATCATCTGAAAAATCGTTCGTCATCTGCAAAGTGCAACGACGCGCAAGGAGCTCTCGGCATCTCCATTAACGCGAATCATTGTATCGTACATTACAGCAAATCCCCGACGACGAACCCAAGCATGCAGCTCTCCCGAACGAGGCGCTGGAAAATTAATAACTCGCGATGAAAATATTTCGCCGGCTTATACACGCCGCGTCCTCGGCGCGGGTCGCCGCGGCGTAAACGTCCAATTTTCGCTGCGGCGTTTCCAATTAAGACGCCACCAAGTAATCGGACACTCGGTAGCGGCTTGCGCTCGAATCTAATGAATCGAATTAAGCGCCGGGAGGAATCTGCCGGGAGTGGAAGAAAAAAAAAACGACGACGACGAGCGGCCTCGATGGCTGGTGTGGCCAAAGCTGACCTTCTTAGGAATTCCGATTGAAGAGAGAGAGAGAGAGAGAGGAGAGGAAAGGGAAAATGCAATGAATTATTGGGTCACGTAGGCTGGCACTGACATCACCGGACGAAAATACGACGGCCGGACGAAAGTGAAATTGGCATGATTTGGGGGGACTCTTACTAAATCTGTTTTTTGTTTTAGGAGAGAGGCGGGATAGGATTTCTTTGGGCGGCCTGTAACGTTACTTATGCAAATAGAAACTGAAATGAGCGGACATCGATGCTTATTAGCGGCTCTCGAAGAAATTCTGTCGGTGAAATTTCATATCCGCAATACTTTGATATTAGCTGCAATAAAAGCTGAATTTTCTATTTAGTCGAAATACAATCAGATAAGGCTACGTTTTCTTTTTGGAATACAGAGTGACGTTAAACTTTCGATGAAATATCTCTCCTGGACTTGTCGCGGATTATCGAAATCGATTAGCGACATAATTTATGTAAAATTATCATACGAGTCTTGAACGAACGCAAAATCAAACGGTACACGTTACACAAAAAGTATATTCTTCTCTATTTCACGTCGCTCGAACGCTCAGGTTATCGAAATCAAATTTCCAATAGCAAAACCGGCGCATCGATTCAATAAGCTTTCAATGATCAAAGCTAACAGAAAACTTTCCCCGCGCCGATCGCCAAATCTCCCAACAAAACAATATCCTTCCTCGCGACAGGTTGCAGGTCGGCCAAAGAGGCCCGAGAGCGTAACGAGCGGCACGCGTACGACCCGCGCTCTCCGCTCTCGAAGATCGGAAAGTCTCTCTTGGGCCGTGCACGGGTGACTTTCACCGCGAGCGGCGCGGCCACGGCCCAGCGGCGCTCATAATTGAAACCCGGTTTATTGTCAGCCGCGCGTTTCCCTTGAATCACCGGCCGCGGAGAGCGATCGGCTCACCGGTCGCTTGATGATAATTTATCGGCCGATGCTTTCGTTTTCTTTTTTTTTTTCTCTTCTTTTTCTTTCTTTACGCTATACCGCGACGATCCGCTTGATTGCGGGGAGGGATTTGCGTGCGCGCGAGACGACGGCGAGAGTCGTTACGGGGCTCTGGGTTTTCGTGGCTCGAACGATGATTCGAAGCTTTTTAGAAGTGGAAAGTCGTCGCGGCTGCGGGATGATTAGAGTCGGTTCGGGAGGAGGGACGGGGGGTTTTTCGATAAGTTTCGATGTGTTTTTGGAGACGGTTCGATTGAAGGTTTAATTAAAAGACTTTTAATCATAAATTTTAGCTGCAGGTTTTAATATAGGAAATTCGTCGAAGTGTATACGAGTCGAGATCAATATATTCTTGTGTAAAATATTAATCAGTGCTGGATGAATTAAAATTTGGCTTTTTAATTCGGTGCAATTAAGTGTAGTCGCGCCACGAATTTCCAATTTTGCTAATATTATGAGAATACCATTCGTATTTAATAATCACTCGTCTGGCGGAATGTATTTTTTTAATACAAAGCCGTTTTAAAAGTAGAACAATTTAAAAAATTCACAATTTCAACGTTTCGAATTTCGCTCGCTAACGAACGTGTCTGTGTCCCTCGTCGTTCATTATCCCAGAAAACGAATCTCGAAAAAAAAAGGCGAGAAAAAAGCGTCGTCGCGGTATACGTACAAAAAACGAGAGGCGCAATTATTTTATTCGACTGGAAAATTTGGCGAGTCGGCGCGCCGATAGATAAGGAGAGTGTGAGAGAGCAACACAGAGGACGCAATTACGGAGAATGGAATTTCATCGAGGAGGAAAGGCGGGCCCGCGCGCGCGAACGAGCTAATTAAAACTTGCGAAATGCACTTTGATTAAGCGCCGCGGCGACGAGGCGGCGCAAAGTAAAAGATGCAGCGGAGCGGGTCAAAGTTTATAAACGCATTATTGTCCCGCCGCTATTCGACGGGACGAGCTTCTTAGTCCTTCTTTGCGGCCGCGAGCGCTTTTTTTGCCTCCCGTTGCTGAGCGTCTGCGACGACTCCGAGGGCGGCAGGAATATCCGCGGAGGGCGGCCGACGTGTTGTGACAAAGTTTCTCGGTTGGATGTGGCGTTTTATCGCTGCAGATTAAGGCGGAAACTTGGGAGCGGAGGATTTACGTTTGCGCGAAGGTTGATTTTTAATTTTCAATTCAGTCTTTGAAAATAGTTGAAGAGATCTGAGGGCGTCGGTCGTTTTTTGCTCCTTTAATTTGTAAGAATTAAGCAATAAAGATAATTTTAAGTTTAACTTAAATAAATAGAAAATAGTGTCTGCGGAATACTGAAGAAAAACAAGAAGAATTATGGGGTTCTCTTATTTATCAATCGTTTTTTCCATCCAAACTTGGCCAGTTTATCTTAATTCTACCCTAAAACGAAGTTTTCGCGGAAGGAAGTTTTCATCGATTTACAAACTGTTTATCGGTAATAATTATCGAAGTTTCGCGAAAGTCCGATGACAAAGCCGCCGGGAAGATTAAAATCAAACACCGAGGGGAAGGGGGCCCAAGTCTCGCTTAACTTTTAATCGCTTTAATTGAACTTCCAATGTCGCGTAAAACGAAATTTCCCTTTAAAAAGATTAATTATAACGATTGCGAATACAGGCTAATTAAGGAGATTAAATTTTCAAAGGCTCGCTGACAACTTTTAAATCCATTTAGCCTCGTGTATTGCGGGAAAAATTTTTCGAAAACTCCGCCTCGAATTATGCAAAAACTTTTCCGTAATGCAGCATTTTCCGAGACTTCAACAACGAACATTTTTCGACGGGATATCACATATATTGCGAACACTGCTTTCATTAGTAACCAATAAAACGCCTCGCGCCGAATTCCAGGCATACAAAGCGCGGCGTCGAAAAATTTAGTAAAAAAAAAACAAAAAAATTCTCGAAATTAACAATTCCGGAAAGCGGCGGCGCGGAGGGCAATTTTTCAAAAACGCGTCGGCGCGCGTGTCGCGAGCAGGAAAAAAGCGGCGGCGGCGGCGGCGGCGTAAATATTGCGCGCATTGTCGTCCGCCGGGTATGACGTGAATGCGCGACGTCACGCGCCTGTCAAAAGTCTGACGCGCGAATCGCGCTCCGCGGAAGCTGCGGGGAAATATTTCGCGCGCTCTCGGCAAAAAAAAGAGAGCGACGCGAGCGCGACCGCCGGTAAAAAGGTGTATGGAGGAGGCCTTTTTTCGTTTCGCGCGATTAATTAATCGGGATTTCGTTTGAAGTCAAGGGAACAACGGCGGGATTTACGAGTTTTGTTTGGAAGGGAGAATTTGGAGAATTCTTTTTCGTTAGGTTTTTAATTGAATGGGAATATTATTATTTAGAGGAAGAAAGTTGAATTTTAAAAATTTGATGTATTTTATGTTTGATTATGCGGAGAACGACTTTTTTCTTATTATATTTTCATATATTCAAGACTTTCGAGTTGCATTAATCACAATGCATGCTTAAAATTAATAATACATTTATAATTATGATATGCATTACAGTAATAATGATTTTTGAATTTATATTATTGAAAAATAATAACTTTTGAAATATTTTTAAATTTAAAAAAAAAAGAACAATTTATATGGACCTGACTCGATTCTTTTCATTACATTCAACCAGCTAACTCTTTGTTTATTCCTTCCGAACTACATTCTAATAGCAGCAGAAATGCAGATATTATTCATGTCCGGGGATAAATAGAACACAACAAAAAATCGTGGAAATAAATCAAAGGCTTTCCTCGGTACCTTACGTAAAAAAACAAACCGATTAGATCGCTCGAATTACTTTATTGCACCTCGAACGCCATTTCACTCGAAAAAAGAGAGAGCGAGCAACGCTCAATTTTCGAAACACCCGTGTCCGATTCCCGCCGTCATCGCTCCCCGACAAAAGTGCACGAGGAAGAGAGCTCGCCGGCAAAAACAAGAAGCGAAACAGACAGGAAGAAAGGAAGGAAGCGCGCTCGCGCGACGCGTCGGCAAATTGCTGCTCGTTACCCAGAAAATCCCCCGCGACAAAGGCCCTCTCTCTCTTTCTCTCGCCGGGGCGTCAAACGCGATCGACGTCGCTCGTTCGTTAAAATTCGATATATCGACAGAACCGTCTCGCGGAATGCGCGAAAGAGAGTAACGCGCCGCGCCGAGAGTGCTGCAGGTACATATGTATACGTATCGCGTGTAGGTGTATGTACGTGCGCGCCCTTTCGCCTGACGACAGCCGTCGCTTGAATTTCGTCATTCGGCCGTGCCGCGGCGCGTCTGGAACGTTATACAGCTCTGATTTTTACGCGTCCGATGCGTGGTTATATCGTACGTACGTGTCCCGGTGACGGGGCTCTCGTGTTGGTGCGAAGGTTGAAAGAACTCCCTTGGTAACGAGGCAAAGAGCAAGGCGTTCGATTAGTCAGATCGGCGAGCGAGCCAGATTTTTTTGCTCGTTCGGAGTGGTGTTGATAGTTTCTTTTTTTTTTCAGCGGTTTGGAGAGGAAGAATGGAGGAGAGTCGGGTTCGAGGTGACGAGTGAATCTGGGTGGAATAAGATGGGTAATTAAAATTATGAAATGTTACGTATAAAGGTAGGTTTTAGTTCTCGTGTTTGAAAACAAACGTGTTGACATTTTTATGCAGCATTAAAAAATATATTCAAACTGGCCGACGTAAATATAAATTTAACCGCCCTATTTATTTTGGGTCTCACTCAAGAATAACTGTTCTTTCCAAAAACGTGATTTTGCAGCTTTAAAGTAACGCTGACAATATTCCCGAAAGTAACGATTCCCATAAATTCCCAACTACAATAAGACGACCGATAAATCAGCGCCTCGCCAAAATCGCTCGGCGAAAAAGGAAAGAAAAAAAAAAGGAAGGAACTCTCTGCCCTTCGTCGGTATTCGTATCAATCACAGCGGCCCATCCTTAGGCGCACCGCTCACTTCGCCTTCCTCCTATATATATATACGAGAGGCGCGCGCAAAAAAGGAAGCGGAAAAGGGTCGACTCTCGACCAAATAAGGCAGCCGAATACACGCGGAACGATGAGTTATCGGCGAATTTCGTATATACGCGAACGTGTGTGTGTGCGCGCGCAATTGTAGCGGCAATAAAGCTCGCCTCGGAACTTGCAATCGGCTTGTCCCATTGAGCTGCGACCTCGTTTTCGAGCTCGACAATGGGTTTCTGTGATTTCCGATAATTCATTATAATGCGCGGAATTATGGACTGGCGGTTTTAGGGTCTCTGAGATAGAGGGGATGGCGTGGTGGGGCTTTACTTCTTAAATGTAGAATCGAGTAAGGAGAGAATTTTGAAGGTTCGATGCGTATAAATTGATGATTTATTAGACTGTCTGAATGAGAAGTCTACTACTCGGCAAATCAACTTAACCGTCTATTTATGTAGCAAAGCTTCTATTTAATGTTTAAAAATGTCCACCTTCAACAACGATCGATCGCTCCCCTCCTCTAAACCCGACGAAGAACCGATCGCGCCCGAACTCGATACCACAACCTGCTCGCACTAAGCTCGAAAAAGCACACGCATCGCAAGTGACGAAGCTCCACCCAGAGAACGGCGAGAAAAGACCTGCGCCGAATTGGAGTAACTCGGCGGCCGGGAGACGGAGAAGTATATACGACAGACGGAAAAACCGCGCGCGCTTCCTCCTCCCTTCTTTCGCTCGTTTAGCTCAGGGCGCGAGTCGAGTCCCCCGAGGACGAGATTACGCGGAGTCCCCAGAGCGGGAAGGAGGGAAGCACAGGTGCGAGTTTGTTTGCGCGGGGACCGATAAAACTTATGATTTTTCCGGGGAAACGGAGTTGCGCCGAGTGTGTGCGTCTGCCGGCGCTGGATGTTCCGTCGACTTTTTCGTCGGGAATTACGGCGTTGATCCATTGTTGTAGTTTCGGTATCTCGTTGAAGCTGACGCGTTGATCGGTAATCAGCCGATGATAATTGTTTGCCGCGTCGGTGCGTCGCTCGCGATTAACGTGAGCTACGTTATTCAACGGATAACTCTACTTGGTAAAAAACCCAGTTTCCAAAAGCGCTAAAAGCATGTATCTCCGTTAAAACTAACATTTCAATTTCGCGAAATCTCGTTCGAGACGTACACCGGAGATATCGAGAGAAACGCGGAGGCTCGCATTTCCATATTAACCAGAAAAAAAAAAAGAAAAACGTAAACTGATCAGGAACGGTAGATCCGCGAGTAAAAGTTCTCCCGAACGGAGAATCCAGGAGTGGAAGTCGCCTCGTGAACGTATGCGGTTCACGACCCGAGCACACATCGTTTTCCTCGGAGATATGATCTCTCTCTCTCTCGGCGTTAGAGAAGTTTAGAGTCCTCTCTCTCCTCTTCCTCCTCCTCTTTCTTTTATGCCCCGGAGTGCATAAATTCTCCGGAGGAGAACCTCCTAACGAGCACAATGGCTTTTTGTGCCTGAGTTTCGTTTGAACTTGTGTTTGAAGCTTCATATATATATACACATATATTTCGTTATCTGCTCCTCTCTCATTTTCACGATCACTCGGGCGAGATATGCCATTTCGAGCGTATTATAGCGTTTTGTTGCGCGCGCCGTTTTGTTTTTTTCTCCTCGCGCCCGGATCCCGAAGACGGATGGGAAAAGTTTAATTATGTTTTGTGCGCGTAAGTAACGCGTCGGTGGCCGCTGCCGCCGCCGCCGCTGATCGTCGACGGTGGACTGTGCGGCGCGGTGGAAAAATTTTCCCGGGGCGGATAAGTATGCATGCGCTCCATTGTTAGGGGGGTTATTAATTGAGAGAGAACTTTCCCGGGTCTCGCGAATGATAGCTAAATCGGCGATCCAGTCCTGCGTTTAGCGCGACGTCTAGATTTACATTGGAGGTAATATTTCTGACGGCTTCTTCCTCGAGAAACGCCGAGCGTGTAATAATAACCGCTTTTGATGAATTTGTTTTCTAATCGAAGCGCGATGCGTGCGGGTTTTCATAATAACGATGGAAATGGGGAAACGAGCCGATGCAAGACCTTTCAATATTTACTTGGCTTTTAAACAATAAAAGTTATCTTGTGCAAGAGCGAATAACTCACCCGGGAGGAACACCTTTACCTCGCAAGTCAATAAATTTCCCCGGAATAAACGCCAATCCCCGCGTCGCGCTTAAAAACGCGAATACACTTAAGTGCGGCCGCGCAAAAATTCCGCGAGGCAACAATTATACGCGACTCACTCGCCCGGGACAAGTAACATCGCGCCGCGCGGCGTTTAATAAATTACAACTACTTATTTACTCCCGCCGCGGTTGCGCAACCGCGGATATGCGCTCCGCGCGCGCGATTTTAATCCTCCTCCGCGCCGCGAGAGAGGCGCGCCTCTGCTGCTGCTGCTGCTGCCGTCGCTCGTATATTTTGCCAGGCGGTCGAGTCGCCGTGGAAAAAAAGCACGGAGTCGTATCGGCTGAGTTTTCCGGGTGATGCGCGAGAGAGCGACGCCTCTCGCGGCTTTTTGCGTTGCTCGAGGATGGAGCGATTGCGCAAGTCCAAGGCTCCTTCTGATTATTGCGAGAGACCCGGTATATTTATTGGGCACTTTAAGTGCGAGCGGTCGGGTTGAGCTTTCCGTCGGATTCGAGGAAGTGAGGCTGTTGTTTGTTTGGTAGGAATTAAAGTATTTGTTTTATGATTGTTTTTAAATTTTAAATTTAAATTTAGGATTGTTTTTAAATTTTAAACTGAAAAAATGGGAATCTATAGAAAAAAGTAATAAATCTATAGGAAGTAAGAATAAGTAAAGTTGTTTGCATGAAAATAAGACTGAGAATGTTTAAGATAATTTAAAAAGATAATTGTACTAATTGTCTATATAAAATACTAAAAAAGTTGTAAATGTCCGTTTATATTCTGTATTTTTTAATTACGATATACCCGAGTGCTAATATAAAATGCATTAACGTTTTACTTATGAAGATATCAACTTCTTAAATGTTTCACGTTTAACGACTGCAAAATAATAATTTGCTGGCTAATTAGCAGCCGTACAACTGGTAATATTCAATTTGTTGCCGGGTTTTTAAATTAGGTAACGAAAAATTGAGCAACGTTACAAGTGTTTATTTACCTAATTATGCTAAATGATATTCCGCAACTGGTTTACTGCGCTCAACGAGCAAATATTGAACTTTTTAATTTAATTTCTTACTTTAATTTCCAGGTGCACGTCGAACAATCATACCAATATCCATTTTTAAAGAGGTCTTTTCATCAATTTAATAATAATAATTCAACAATAGTTATGCAACCAATTTTTACGGAATAATTTATCTTAAAATTTATCCAGAAATAACAAGTTCGCTCAAAGGAAACTAAACACCGAAAAGCTTAAAGTGTACGTCCAACATTCCAATCTGCAGAGATAAAACTCAGCAGCGGCAGCAGCACAGAAAGTTCATCATGAGTGGAAGAAAAACGAAGAAGATTCATTCACGGACGAGAAAACGGAGAGGGAAAAGGAAGAGAGAAAAAAAAAGGCGAGGGCACAGAGGAGATCTTCTCCATTCGCTCCCTCGACTCCTTAGCGATTGAATTAGTAGTTTCCAGGAGCACTGCATATCACCTCGGGGGCTCGTTTCGCCCTGTTTTCCTTCGTCATTTCCTTCCTATCTTTTTTCTTTTTCCCCCTCTTTGTCTCGTTCTTCGGTTGTTTTTTTTTTGTTCTCTTTTTTTTTGGATGACGCAGGATTTATCCAGAGGTGCGCTGATTTCCTTTTTTTTTGCGGTTTCAGATCAAAGGAAGTTTTAGAATTATTATTGGTAAAGCGAGGCGTTTATATTTTTAAATTTAGACGAGAAATTAAACTAAAAAGTCGTTCATTTATTCTATATATACGTACAGCAATAAATGAAAGAAAGTGTGCATAAAAGCAAGTAAATTTAGCTAGAACGCTGTTTTTTGTGCTAGTTTCCTAAAAAAAAAGCGACTTGAAAAGCTTTTCCGTTTTTTTTATGTATGCAGTTACGTCAAACCTTTTCGTTTTAAAATTCGCTTACGCACTTAGAGCAAATTTTTCCTTGCACTTGATATTATTTTCCCTGCAGCTGCAGACTGGATTTTTTTTTCTCGAACTTTTTTTTTACGCGCGCCGCCTAAAGGTCAAAGGGAAGCCCTAGACGACGCCTCGAGCACCAGAAATACTCGGGCTGCGTTGGGGGGAAACAAAATTTTTTACGCCCTTTTCCGAGGCCGACGCTTTTCGGCTAGGATTAATGAGACAGTTTAAGGGAGGCTACTTTCTCGCGGGCTAGACTAATAACGATGCTTACGAGTTTTTAAGTGTTGTGCCTGGGCTGGAATTTAATTATCGTTAACAAGTTAACGGGGGAATTTTAAATTCAATTTTATTACTTGAGTTTTTTCCTATAGTAAAAAATCAAATTTTAAAAAATGGCCAGGAGATTAGGAAATAATTGGAAAACTTGATTGTTTCGGATAGCAATGAAACAGATTTAATGTTTTGAAACAATTACGTTCGCAGCTATTTAATCTCATAGAATAGATATTAGATTATATTAGTTATTAGATGGTGAAATGATCTGAAAAATCCAAAATTGAGTCCGTCAGAAATTGTAATATAATTTTTTTAAATTTGAACTATGAAAAAATTACAAATAACAAATTGCACAAGAAACTGAAATAATGACAAATTTAATGTATATTTTTTTTTAAATTCTAAAATTTCTCAAATTTTTTAATTTCGGACGAATATGCGGAAGAAAACCGAAAAGGTAAAAAGTTCAAAGAAACTTAAAGTTACAGCGTTTCCTGGCGGCAAAAATTACGACCGCTGGTCTCTTACTTTTCCCCCAGAAAATCTAAAAATTTCGCAACACGGCGTCTCAAAAATGTAATTAAAAACCGCCTGTCAAAAGCAGAAGTTCAAAAACTCAAAAGACGCCGTCCACACATTAAAAAAAAAAAAATGTTTCGTCAACTCCGTCACACCGTTAACAATGAGAAAAGTGCGCACGCGCGAACGACAAAGGACGCGCGGGAGTCCCCGAGAGGAACGAAAGAAATAAATGCGGAATAAGCCCACTAAAGATCCACTCGGGCGTTAATCGTCGAGTGGCGCGAGCCAATTGAACGTCCGCCGCGTCGTTAAGTGGACATTAAAGTCGGAAGCAGGAGAGAGCAAAGGGGGGAAATCGAGTCCTCGCTTTCATCTCCGCTCCTTTTATTTCGTTCGCTGGAAGATACGTCTCTTTGTACGTATATATATATATATATATCCCCCGCCTGGACACTTCGTCATTCGAGTTTTATGGATACGAGCGCGCCAGTTGTTTTTGCGAGTTCGATCACCTCCGATTGTATACGTACGGCGGCGTGACAGTTAATGAATGTGAGGGGACGGCTTTAATTGGCTGTTGCGGCGCTGGTGTTTTTCTTTTTTTTTTCCTTTTTTTTTTGAATTATTAACTATAAATTTCGACACTTTTAGAGTGCGGCTGTAAAGTTCGTAAATTGTTATGTAATTTGTCGGGATTTACTGCATTCACCCGAGTAAAAACCGTGTATTCATATATATCTGTGTGCAATTAGATGTTGAAACTTGATTGATGCATTGCTGACAATAAATTAAAATAATTTATTAAATTCATTAAATTTACGAAAATATTTATTATGTTCAAATAGAATTAGATTCGAGTTTAACGAGTTTATCAACATTTAACTTTAAATTGACTCTAAATTCGTGTACACAAACTTAAATTCTAAAGTTATGATACTTGAATGTCAATAATCAGCTGTACTTCATGATTCCCGCAGGACGATCACTTCTTACGTTTGCTATTTTACCATCCTCTTTACCAAGTGAACTCCAATAAAGACGCAAAGTTACAATAAAAAATCGCAAAAAGCCAGACGTTAGAACTGCGCATTTCACCAAATTAAATCCGCGCCGAGCGCCCCGTCCGCACCGTCCATTCTAAATACCCGCTGCTGCAGCCATCAGACTCCCCGGGTCCTTCAGCGTCTTGGTCCTTACGCTCCTTTTTACTCTTTGAGCACCGGGGCCGCCCCCGTCGGATATTTGCCGAGAGAGACTTTGTTTCAGCTCGCCCGTCTCTAAGCCGGGACGGCGGACGTCGTCGCTAATGGCACGTACAGCCGATTCCGTACAAAGGACTCGCTCTCTCTCTCTCTCTCTCTCTCTCTCGCCGGCCAGCCGTCGCGTGTTTATTTTTAATTTGACTGTGGTCAAGGAAAAAGCACCCCTCCCGGTCGTACGAGCCCTCCGGCTGGGAGCTGCGTCTTGACGTTTCCGCCGAGGATTTCGAATCGGGGGCGCTTTACTTAGTTTCGGACTTTGGGTAATAATTATACGACTTCGCAAACGGATCTTCGTGTCTAATGACGCAGAGGAGAGGAGAGATTACGTTTGGAGCGGGGGTGATATTGGTTGGGTCACGATTTTAAGCGAAGCTAAGGGCGCTTCAAGGGTATTGGGATGAATAATTTTGAGGAAGAAAGTGCGTTCAAATTGTAAATTATTAACTTATTTGGCATATTTTCATTCAAACCTCTCACCGAACAATCAAGTGTCCGGCCAACTAACTGGTCTCAAATTCATTAATAATAATACTCTCACTTATACCTTCTTTGTCCCCTTTTAAAAAATGCTGAATAACGCTCAATCGACCGCCGCGCGATATATATTCACAGTTTTAGTGTCACATTGAACCTCCGCTTAATCCGCATATTTCGCTCTCCACTAAATTCCGGTTCGCCGAGCGCACCGGAAAAAAGGGGAGGGGGGCCCCAAATAAGAAGCGAAAAATCGAAGGCCACCACCCGATCGGCGTAACGAGGAGTACACACAAAGCGAGAGAGAGAGAGACAAGAGGATTTGTCAGGCCGGTCGGACGGTGCACACACAGGTTTTCGGGCACACCGAGCGCCGCCGCCGCCGTCGTCGTCGTCGTCGTCGCTCTCCGCCACCGGCGAAGGTGACGGCGACCATTACAATTTCAAATCGGCCGCTCGATGAATTAAAGATTCGCGGCTTCGAGACTCGTATGTATATGCGGGCATTTGGGTATGGAAAAAACGCGGGGACTCTTGCTTTTTTTCTTTCTTTCTTTCTTTCTTTCTTTCTTTCTTTCGTCGGTTTTATGTAACTTTGGCTTTGCGCGCTGCGTGTACTGGCTGGAACGTCAATTTTTTACGGGACTAAAGGTCGACTAATTGAAAGTTTTTAGGGGGTTTTTACGATCCAACGGTTTATCGGTAGAAAATTCACTTAATTATGGAAATTGTCAGAGTAATTAGATAAATTCTGCCGGAATTAAGTAGAATCTTTTTAAATTACATTACGTTTGGCAATTAACGATACTTGAATACCGAATATATAGAAAACGTAATTGCACTTCATATAACTGATGATTAAATGATGGGATTACAACACTTAAAAGGTTTAACAAATTAAAATCTTTGATCTATTGGTGTTAACTAATAACCAAACTTTAACCTCATCAACGAAAAAAAAAAAAAAATTATACTTTTAACATTCTCGAGTCGCCATATATTTCACAATATACTTCCTCGAATTGTTTGTGTCGCAGGGCCAATTCAACCGCTTCACAATAGAGCCCGAAAACCGGTTCCCGTCCACTTTCGTCGTCGGCCCGCTCCTCCGGGCCGTTTGTTTTGACAGCAAAGGAGATTAAAAGTCATTTAAAATCGACCCCGTATCTTCTCTCTCTCCCCGCGAGCGAATTAGCATTCCCGCGAGCGCCGCCGTCGTCGCGTCGCGTTGATTCATCGCGCGAATGTCGCACAATGCCGCCAAGCGCTCCTCGCGATCGGCTCTCTCTCTCTCTTGCAACGATCCACAATGGGGCTCCCCGGATTTAACGGATTCTCTCCCGCTTTTACGCGTAGCTGCGATCGCCGGAATATTAATGAGTCCCCCTCGCCGCCGCTCTGCTGCACAGTGGCGCTTCGGGAAAAATCGATAGTCTAAAATTGAGGCGCCGAGTTTCCAGGGCTCGAAATAGACGCGCGCGCTCAATCATTAATTACTCGATCATGTGTGGCATGAAGCAAAGGGGTGTGGGGAACTCGATGCAGTTAAGCGGGAGCTAATTTTCAGGCGGAATCGAGTGGCGCTCGCCGCTGCGAGCGGGAAAATCGAGGCGGGTTATTTTCTTTTGGCAAAGAGCTCTTTTTTATGCGCGGGATATATACTTCAATTATGGGAAAGATATGTTTGCGAGCTGATCCCCGCTGCCTTTGAATGTTTCGAGTTTCGTTAAAAGAAGAGTTTTACGCGTGAAAAGTGTTTTGCGGCGGGAGATTTATAATATTCGCGGAGTAACGGCGGCAGAGGCGAATCGAGAAAAGCCGAAGGAATTATGGTATATTCGTCGGTGATTATTTAAAAGACTGCAGCGTATACAAAATTAGTATAGAAAGTAATATTGCTTTTGACATAATGAAAAATTATAACCCTATTTCTTACGGCGAATCTATCATTAATTAAACACTTTTATTGCTCACAATGAAAGCCTCTTCGTTATCTAACCCGCACTAATAGCAAAGAAATACAATACTTATGTAAATGCTCTGAAGAAAGAGTACCTGATGGACAAAACGTGTAATACATCGTCGTATTTAATATTTTACATTGCTTTATAAACATTACCATTTCGAATTTTAATTAATTAAAATGTATTTTTGCAGCGCAACGCAAAAATGTTTGATCTACGTTAAAATCGACGTCAAAGGCAATATTTTTCAGTACCCTTCGACGGGAACGCAAGTCGAATTTTTTAAAATATTTAAAAACACAATACCCACAAAGCAACGCGGCAACATATTCCCCCCGAATTCGAAAACAACACTATACATTTACGGCCCGCGTAACGAGCGGCCCTCTCTTTGTACATTCCAACAATCTCTCTTCGTGGGCGAACAGCGCAAAATTAGACAAGGACGGAGTGTCGACAAGGAGAGAGAGAGCACGAGAGCTCTCCCCCTTAAAACGTCCCAGGGCTGACCCAATAACTCAGCCGGGAGCTCTTTAGCATAAGCCAGTGCTTCACTCGAAAATATTTAGGGAGCGGAATAATAATGTATTCTCCACATCTCTACCGGCGCGGTTGGCCATCCACATGCGGAATATACACGAGGAAGGGGTGGGCGAACTGGCAGGCTGCCTATTGACCGACTGCCTACACCACCCCGCATTGCAGTTCAACCCGGAGGCGCGCGGGGCACCTCTCTGTGTTTTCACGGCATTAGCATTTTTTTGCATTCGCCTCCTCGGACTTTTTTCCCACGCGATTCTCCCTCCCGCCCGCTCTCTCTCTCTCTCTCTCTCTCCTTCGAGGCGATATCCTCTCCTCGTGAATTTGCGAGGAGTCGACGACTTCTGGCGCGGCGGCCTCTCTCTCTCTCTCTCTCTGAATTTATTTGTTTTTCGACACACCGATTGAGGGGGAGATGTTCGGGCGGCGGACTGCTGGTTGACTTAGCAAATGATTGCGGTGGCGATATGGGTGGGTTGATGATTGCTGATTTGAATAAAGTTTCGGGTTGGTTTAACGTCAGAGTGTAATTGATATGTAGGATTGCATAATTGTAAGATTTATCGTGGGAGTTTTTGTTGAATGAAAGAATTATTTTATAACTTTGCTTACCACTTTGGATGAACAAATATTTGGATATGACGTACCTGTAACAAAAATGAAAAGATTCAATTATAATTTTTGTCAATTTAGAAAATTAGATTTCAGGACAATAAATTGAGGTCGCGCTAAAGCCCATTTGGAAATACTCTATATACCCTATACATAATTTTAATTAGTAAACGTTTTATTAATTGAAATTGTGTATGATGTACGTTATTAGTTGAAAATTTGATGCACACTCCAA
The DNA here is from genome assembly GCA_900474385.1 of Ormyrus pomaceus. NCBI lineage: Eukaryota > Metazoa > Arthropoda > Insecta > Hymenoptera > Ormyridae > Ormyrus > Ormyrus pomaceus. Next base: position 111,203 of record UCOM01000176.1, read on the forward strand.
TTACTAAAAATTTTGGCCGATAAAATGATATTTGAATAGAATTACCCAATTCATCAATTAATGAAGTAATGAAAACTAAAGAGGTCATAAAAAACAGTTTTTGCTCATTTTGCTTATACTATAGATATTAAAATCAACCCTCTATCACTCAACTATTTAACAGTATTAAACCAACATTTTCTATTTCTAATCGGACAAAATTCTTATCAAGACTCTAAACCGAAGTCAGTCGAGCAATCCCAATAAGCGTATCACTTCCAACGTCTCTCGCCAAAGCAGCCGACCGCGAACGGCGTCAACGGCGCCTCTCCACCCCTCCAGCATCCCCCGTAAACGTGGCAACAAAATTTAACGCCACGGAGCGACGCCATGCCGGCCGCAGCGAGATATTCTTATATACGCCGGGTAGCAGATGTCCAGGAAAAGCCGGAGTATCGGCTCGACATTTGCATTCCTCGGGCGACTCCCCCCCGCCCCGCACACGCTCGCGCACCTGGAATCCGTCCGCGCGCCCCGGCCTTTTTCCCCTTTTTCGGAAACGCTCGCCCACTATCCATGCAAATGCAGCGCGAGACGTCGCCCCGGCCGCCGCCTGCGGACGTGTGATTAGGAGTCGCATTTTTTTCGGAAGTGCGATCGCGACCGCGGAAGGCTCTCTCTCTCTCTCTCGCCGATGTTTGGAGGTCTTTTATTTTCGGGGATTTTCATTTAAATTTTCGGCGTTTCGCTCGGAGAGCTGGAATTGAAGTTTACTTTCGATGCTTTACGCGTTTGATGCTATTATTATGTATAGTTTGCCGAAAATTAATGTATGTTTTCATGTAGTTAATCGTGTTTATATTACCTGCATCTTATGCCTATTACATGTTAGATCTTAATTATCAAAATATGTAAATATCAAAGCGAATGAATAAATAAAAATCACAACTGACAAAAGATGAAAAGGCAGCACGAATAAGACTCGAGGACTATTCTATTCCTAATAAAAAGGCCTCCATCTCTGGAAACGCTCAAAAAGGAAAAATTTGAGCAGCAAATCTCGTTACCAATATATAGTATAAGAAAGTAGGAGGACCGACGATCGAATATAGACGAAAATAAGATCACAGACAGAGAGAGAGAGAGAGAGAGAGAGAGAGAATCCCGTATGAGATCCGCGCCATAATGTCGATCTCCTTTGTTGCCGTCTATACGATCTGCGCGCGTATAGAAAGGCGCTCGTCTGCTCTCAAAGTCGAGCCGATCGAATAAATGGGCGAGAGAGAGAAAGAGAGAATATCTCGGGGAGGGACGGAGACGGAACGACCTGTGCGAGGTGTCGTCGGGTCGGTGTCGCCCGACCTTTTTCTCCCGGCGAGAAGATAGAAGGGCGTAAAAATAAATTGCAACGCGATACACGCGCGGAAAGCAAAGATCAACAGGCCATTGTAAAAATGCACGGAGTTTGATTAAGGGCTTACGGCCGATGGGCTTTTCCGAGGTGTACATGTTTTTGAGATTCGAGGAATGATCTTGCGGTTTGGAGTAACACTATTTCAGTAAAATTTCTTGCTCTCTACGAGGATGGATTTTGGGAATTAGCTGCCTTAACGTCATCTTAATAACGACAGAGCTTATTGTAAATGAAGAATCAACGTGGCTACGTTTTATCTAGGAGCAACGAGAAAAAATTTGATCCATTCAACCACATTTTCCATTAAAACAGCACAGCGGAATCATTGATCGATTTGCTGGGATATCGGTAATAGTATTGGATTGATAGTATTTTCGTTAGTCTATAAAAGCAATGCGATCTCCATCAACGTTCATCTTAAACTACGCATTATCCACCAAAAATTCAAGCGACGCACTGCGAAATTCTCCGTAAAAATCGACCGAGGGCCCGAGGCTCTAAGCAAATAATCCGCGCCTCCTGCAGGCCACATCCATCTTTGCCCGTAATCCACGCGAAGGTAATACCGCAGCCGTCCTCATAAAGGACACCTGCGCACTCGCCTCTATTGTGGCCTCGGGGAGGTCAGCGTTCTCTCGAATTCGGCGAGTTGATCTTCGGGATTTATTCCTACGGCTCTCTCTCTCTCTCTCTCTCCGGCCAATTTTGAGACGCGACGCCCTCCACCCAAGCGAGAGAAACCTTTTCATTCCCGATGCCCCGCGTGCATTCGGCGAGAGAGGAAACTGGAGTTAATGTAGTCGGAGGGTTTTCTTTTTTTGGGTTTGGAATACGCGGTTGACGTTGATGCGTTTTATGAAATTTAAAATGACGTTTTTATTGCGTTTCTATTTTGGAATGATGAATTTGAATAATCGCGGTTTTGAGGAGTGCTGTGTGTGGCGATGAATTTAATACTCTAAGTTATAGCTTTTTTTACAACTTTTTAAAATAAAAGTTAATTTTAGTATGTTATCGATAAAACAATCTTTCGCTGACGACAACGTTTTAACTTTGATCAATTTTGTAAAAATGCTTTTGTTATAGATCTTGGTAAAGCTACAGCCGTTTAAGATTTTCTGTAAAATTTAATTAACTTCTCTATTGTCACTATTGTCATTACGTTATTTCATGAGGAAGCTGTTAAGTCAGTTATTAAAGCGGAAGAAAATGTTCTTAAAAAGCTGTCAACTTTAAGAAGTTAATTTTCTTATCAAAGCTATTATTAATATTCTTATTAAATATTCTTATTAAATCTTTTAACATACCCAGTATTAATCAAACTTTTTCTATCTTTCAGATTGCTTCTCAAAAACATTCAAATTTATCCGCCACCTAGAAAGCTATTCGCACATTCATTAAAAAAAAAAACAAAATAATGCACTAAGTACCACTATTCCAAACATAATTGAACGTTCCCCTAAAACCTTCATCAAACTGCACGCCAAAAGGCCAAAAAAAAAAAATCCACAAACTACGTCGCTATAAATTCCCCGGCAATCAATCAAAAGCGGACCAACTTTTAATCGTCCTATAGACTCTTGGCGCAGTTATTTCCCCCTCCCCCCGTCGGCGTAGCCTATCCCGGGCGCCTCCTCCCCCCGCCCGGCCTCGATATCAGCGTGGCCGACCGATAAATTGGTTGTAACTCGTCTTTATCGCCCCATCGGATCCCGCGGCACGTAAGGCGTTATCTCGAACGGCGCGGCGCGCGCGGCCCCCCCGAGGAAGGACTTTCCGCTTTATCAATTTTATCGGCAGGAGCGCGTGCGCGATTATACTTACGTGCTGCTTGTTTTTGTTTTTTATTTTTGGAGGTGGCGACG